>JALBZD010000579.1:0-21768 GCA_038050675.1 Globisporangium cylindrosporum | reverse complement strand
CCACAGAAGACGGGTACGCTCGTGCCGCGTATTCATCTGAGTTGACTGCTTCATCTTCTTCCATTTCATATCTGGGTGGTTGTGCAAGACGCGCTGAACTGTGCGGGTGCTGAACTCTGTTTTGTTGTGTGCCCTGGCATCTCCTGCGCTTTCATTACTCTTCGTTACGGAGCGAACGAGCTGGCGCGTCCACCGCTCAGTCACTTTCTTGGGCCTCCCTGGTCGCATTTTTGCTTTTTCGCTTATAACACGACTGACGCTTGCTTTGCTTCGCTTGACACGTTGTGCGATCTCCCTGGACGCAACACCTGCAGCATGAAGCTCTTGAATGACCCGCACTTCGGCTTCGGACAGCTCTTGACCCCTTCCCATCTCAAAAACGCTTATTTTGCAATGAAAACAATGTGTGGCCGAAAGCGCACAATGTGTTTGATCTATTTTACCAATCTGAGCACAATATTTCCCAGAATTACTATTTAAAATCAATCTGACCGAGCCATCAAAACTCCATTTTCACCTCTGATAATGAGTAAAGTGCTTTTTTGTGTGGACGATTGCAGACTTGACGCTCGAAGATTTTGGCACTTGTTTGCCTCTTTAAACGCGTTTATTTGAGCCATCATTTGGTGCTGAAGACGCAGTAGTTTTTGAAAAAATCAAAAAAATCGACAGTTTCTATACTTTTGGCGGGCATTTTATATACATGTATACTCTGGCCATCGCGAACTGGCTTCCAATGTCATTATTGAGGAGTGATGGTCAACGCTTGTCCCTTCGATTGACTGTGATGGATTGGAGCAAATCTTGTTAATATACTCCGTGGTCGCGCTCTGGTGAACACTCGCGACAGCCAGTGTGTCGCTCTGCGGCAATGTTGTACGGATGTGCAGTGAAACTTGTGCTGCAAGCAATGCTTTTATGTATACCTTCGTCCTTTCGGTACTTTAGATATGCTGTGTTTGTTCCAACGAGAAATGGGGTCCTATCTTGATACAAATCATCGCAACTGTACAGTATATACGGTCCCTCTGTCAGATCTTGGTGGCGGTACAGGGCTTTGATGTGCTGACATTGCCAGAGCATAAGTGAGCGCACAAGTGAGAATCGCTTCAACGAGACTGTTCTACGGCCGGAGATAGGCAATTAAGCGGACGAACAACTGGGGCGTTGAAATAGTGTCCTGACCCTCTATCGTGTGGGAGGCCCCGTTACCAAAAAGACCCCGTAATGTAATGAGGGGTACAGGACCCGGCCTGCGGGTTAGTTACAAAGTCACTTGTACTTCCACATCACCTCCGGGTGGTGTGGCGGGTCCTGGTGGCTTAAATCTCAAGGAGACTGTTCTCACAAAAGCATCACCACAAAGAGGACTGTGTATTTGCTGGCAACACTTTGTTCAAGGATCAATCCAATAGGATTCCTGCATTACTGTGACCCCGTAAAAGCACTCGAGGAACCAAAACCAATTGGCTGTTGAGAATTGGTAGATATTTTCAAAAAATCATCCGTGTCGTGAATCTTTCTGGTCCACAGAACCGAGCAATTGCTGCATTTGAATCAACTGAGCGCTTCGTATAAGACTCGTAGATCCCTTGTATGAATGCACTTGAAGAAACAATGGGTGGCTCAATTCGAGCACTCCTTGCACCTTTAGGTGGCAGATAATAAACAGAGATTTGATGGTTGCCCTAATAATCTCCATTATTATTTGGCTAAAGGACGGGGCAACGTGACGTGTCCCTTCATTGCACTATACGTTCAGTATACGAGAGTATCAGACGATGACCGTCAGCGCCAAACACCAGCTGGCGTGAACAATTCAGCAGACAGTATACCATCTTCAACAATTCACAGTGCTTTAGTATACACCTCAAATCGACGGGATCCTTTCTTTTCCACCCAGTGACGACACTCGCAGCATCCCCACAAATCCGGTCTCCTGTTTCGATGCCGTGCTGTCTGCTCGCCTAGTGACCTTACCTCGCCTCATTCTTCAAGTGACTGTCCCACAGCGACAGCGATTCCCGTCGGGTACAGCAGCTCTTCACGGCCGCAATGATGGCCAGCAAAGGCCACGGGAGCGTCAAGAACGACACGATGGATGCCATGACCGTCACGCCGCTGGCGTCCACGCGCGACGCGCCGTTCTTGATTCAGGGAGGAGACGAGGCGACGAGTGGCGGTGCATTGGGAAACAAGCTCAGGTTCTCCAGGACCGTCCTCGGGAGCGACTCGGAAGGCCGCAGTGTCCGCGCCGACTCGAACAAGTCCACAAGCAGCCAGCAGTACGCCACGGGCGCCTGGAATGTCGGCTTTGGTGGCACGTGCTCGATCACCAACGTGCTGGTCCTTGCGTGTTGTCCGTGTGTGCCTGCGGCCAAGATCCACGGCATGCTCGGGTCGTCGTTCGAGTCTGGAGTGCTGTACTTTGGTTGTCTGGCGTTCGGCTTGATCATCACGTTGGGACTGAGCTTCTCCAATACCAGCACAATCGACATCTCGGCGCGCTCAGCTCCTTCGAGCAGTGGCTACGTGCGAGATGATTTTGTCGCAGCGGAAGCCGACCCCTCGACTGTGGATCCTACGGCGACTCCTATCACCACAACCACAACCAGTAGCAATGCGATGCTGTACGAAGGTCTCGCCCTCGCGATGCTCACATTGTTCCTGCTCGGCGTTGCGTTCCTGCGCACGAAAGCGCGCCACCGCTTCAATATTCCAGGGAACCGCACAGTGGACTGCGCACAATCGTTCGCGTGCTGCTGGTGCGTGCTCTCTCAGACGCAAGCGCATCTGGAGAAGAACAACCGATACGAGTTTGGACTGGACACACCGCCAGATACGCTCCCAGCATTCTCATGAGAGAGAGCTTTTGATCAAGAGAAAAGCCGAGAAAGGTGGATAGAAGAGGTTGGAAGCAACTCCAAACAATAATTTATGTAGCCAATGTTAACAGTTAACAATCAACTGCCAATGGTGGGTGTGGCAACCGACGAAGCCCCACTGACACCCGTTGAAGGTACATGGGACGACCCTCGCTTCGGATCGCGCTCGTCGCCGCCTTCCAGATATTCCACGCGGCGTTCGTATCTCAGCTCCACAGTCTGGAACAAGTCGTACACTTGACCAGCCTGTGACGCAAGATTACGCCGCTCCTGTACGGTCGAGGGTTCTCGCATTCCCGGAACGTCTCGCACTCGCCCTGTTCGCACGCGCTGCATCTGCTGCTGGTGCGGAACTCATCGACCAGGTGCACGTCGTAGCCTGCCTTCCGAAACATAAACATCGCCCTAAAGCCCTTGCCCTTGATGGGCTCCGTGAACCTGCGGTGCTGCCTCTGGCTCCAATCTCCGATCGCGACAACCGTGTCTGCTCCGCTTCCAAACAATTTGCTCCTCGAACCGCTTCAGGAGCCGAGCTTCCGTTATCTGGCGACGCATGTAGCCCCCCAGCTTCAGCTTTCGGAAGATGTACTCGTTGTACACTCAGCTCAGACGCCTGTTCACCTCGTTCTTTTTCTCCACGTAGGCTTTGAAGCGCTCGAAGGTGGTCGTCTTCCTGTTGTAGACGGTCAGCTCCGCTTCCCATTCGACCATGCGCTTGCCGTCGATCATTTCCTGCTTACGTTTCTATACAAAGTCCCGGTGCTTCTTCGCCTCCGTCTCTTTGCGGCGCGTGTCTTGAGCGTAGCGGAACCTTGTCTGATCATTGGTGTCTCCGTCGACGCAGTACAACAAGTCGCTCATGTTCGGGTCGATCGCGACGACCGTCTTGTGCTCCAGAGGTTCGTAGCCGACAACCTCGTCGGTGTACGTCTCGTATTTTCCATTCTTCGTTTGGATCACCTGCTCACCGGAAAGATCCTTTCGCTTCAGGAGGATGCTGCAGCTAACGCCATCCGTAACAATCTGGTGGTCGAACGTGTAGCTCTTCGCGTGGAAGCACTTCATGTTGGTCTTGAAGAAGAACCCTCCAGGTGGTGTCTTGGTGCTTGCGGAGGTTGCCCTTCGTCAAGTAGTCGGTTTGCTTGCCGTGTTCCTTCGTGAGGCAAAGCGTCACAAGCGAGGTTGTGTCTGTGTGGACGTGTTTGAGCACGACGTTGCTGCGCAGTGGGTATGCACTCTTGGCGCTCGTGTCGTGCGCCTCGATCGCCTTCATCATGCGCAGCATGCACAGGAGATAGTCCTACGGCGAGCGCTGAATGTCGTAGTGGACGTTGTCCTTTTTCAGATTCCTCGCAGAGAGCACGAGTTTGCGCTGCTCATCTATTCACGCGTGGTAGAGGGGATCCGGCGTCTTCGGCTGGTGTGACCTGAGCAGGTCGTCCTTGACCCTGCGCACAGCGCATTCACGCAGCTCCTCGTGTTCCTCCAGCTCTCCCTGGTTATGGCGACCTCTTCCTTCTTGCGCCACGACATGTTGACGTACCGCTCGACATACTCGACGTAGGTCTGCTTGATGTTGTTCTCGTACATGATTACGTCGGTCGAGAGGTAGTCGATCACGGTGCTCATGTGTTCGTAGCTGTGCTCCTCCGACATGTATGTCTTGTAGTGCTGCTCGTAGAAGTCCTTGAGCGTATCCATGATGATCTGCGTCTTGGCGCTTGGAAGCTTGTCCGTGGAAGGCGCCTTGCAGAGCACTTTCATCACTGAGGTCACGAACCGTCTGTCGAGCTTAGGCAGCTTGTCGCCCACGTCACAACAGTGGAGCAGGTACAGCTTGAGCAGCTGGAGCGCACTGATCATGATGCTGTCGGCCTGGAACGTGGCATCGGTGAGCTTCTCCATAACGAGATTGTTCCTGATGACGCTCTTGAGGCTCGTCTTGACGCTGGGATAGGTCGGTTTCGGCGATGGCTCCTTCATGTTTCTCGAGGACGTTCGCTTGAGCTTGAGAAAACACGCAACCTTCTAGACAAAAGTAAGATCCACAGTATATCCGTATCAAGAGATTTTGCTTTGAACCCTTGGGACTTGCTCGCCACCCTGAGAACTTCCTGGCTGTTTGTGCAACCAACAAGGATGTTGAACTCGTCAGGCCACTCAGTAATGGGTGCAGATGTCCGCACACATATACCTCCTGCCAGCATCCTGGAAATGTAGCCATCTCACTTATGAGCTGAGGCTCTTGGCTCAATTGATAGATGCAGAAGACCGAACCGGCTTATTGGACTATGATGTTTGAATACTACGTTTCACTTGTACTCCGGTAGCAGGCACTAGTAGATGACGAAGAAGAAGATGGAGGAAGAAAATCGTTATTGATTAATACTTCAACTGGTACTGACCCAGCTCGCAGTCCTGACTATATGCCCCATAACAATCTCAGGTCCTTTACGATTCTGCTTCTCCAAGGGAAAACCCAGTAACAGTAGCAGCAGGAGCTCTGAAGCAATACGAGGTCGCGCAGATACACGGCAGCTCAAGTTTGTTAGGCTTGAACGACACCAACGAAGCTCGACCTATCCAACCTCACTTCTCAATTCACTTGGGACTTCCCGTGACAATCGTCCACCAACCAATTCGAAATCATACAGCAATGGGCAACACTGGCTCCTGCGACGGTCCGTACGCGGAAATCGAACTCACACCACAGGAGCAACCGCTCGTGGCGTGGGTTTTAGTACCGCCAGCAATAGGAATCGCAGAGCGTTCTACGGCCTCTTTCGAAGCGACACGTTCACACTTCCAAGCGTGAACGATGATTTGCTTGGAAAACGATATCAATAATATGCGAGCGCATCGCCGCTTCTTGCTGAGTGCTCACTAAAAGTGCCCCCACTGCAACAGCGTACTCCAGCTTGGCTTTCAGCTTTCTACAGTGTCGGACGGTCCTCAGCTCAGCTTCTACTGTGAATACTGACACGTACATTCGGATAATCAGTGCTCATTTGAAGACTCTAGGCCTCCCGAGCAAAAAAGCGAATCGTTAACAGCAAAAGCATGAGTCAACGCGCTTCATATTTCGAAGTTATATCTAGACAGTTGCAATAGGAGGGGTTTAATTGGCGGGTGTTGGACTCACGTGAAACGAGTCAGCGTGTGACTCCTGTCCTCTGATGAGCACGGTATGGCTACATTTGGCCACAAATTCAAATTTTGAGGTTGTGGAGTTCAAAGCCGCCACAACCTCAAAATTTGAACTTTGTGTGTTGGCAAACAGCTTGTTGACGCTTCTGAGACATTGATCCACTCAACTGACTAACGTTCACTATGGGAGCTCTGTCTGTCTATCCATTTTGCATGAGCATCAGTGTGTGTGTCTCTCTCAACTTAACGATCTGCTGGCATTCGGTGAGAAAAAATAGGTTTACGAACGACAAGCAAGAAGATTTTTCTTTGGCATCAGCTGTGGATGGACGAACGATAGCTCACTCAACACGAACTTCAGAAGCCCCAAGCAGCGAGCTGAAGCAAGCTCTCTCATTTTCCAATTTTCCTCCCACCAACAAGCAAATCTTCACCAAACCATGAAGGTCTCCAGTATTCTCCTTCAGTTCGCGCTCGTTGCAGCACTCGCGACCTCCTCGGCGTTCGCTGCCCTAGGCGTAGACAACCAGCACAACAAGCGAGACTTTGCGTCGTCTTCGTCGTCTTCCCTGTCTGGTTCTTTCGATGGAAGCCTGGGAGACCACTACCACGGAGGCGACAGATTCCGTGACGACTCAGGATCTGGATTCTCGGACATCGGGTCCCACGACGGCAGCCACTTTCACGATTATGACCATGATGGCAGCCACGGCAGTGGATATCCGTGCGAGCGCTACTTCGACTCCAGCAGCGGTTCGCACGGCGATAGTGGCTCGGGTTCCTCCTCGAGACATCACCACAAGCGCTACTTCCGCGGAGACGTCGGCGACGACTACGATTTCGGCAGCCGTGGTGAAGACTCCGATGATTCATTTGACGGATCCGATAGCAGCAGCAGCAGTGGCTACATTCGCTGCCGCCACTATCACAGCAGACACGGTTCTGACTCTGGTTCTGGCTTGGAAGGGTCGCACGCTTTCTACGACGATGTTGGCGAAGGCGATGACGAGGAGTCGAGTGGATCGTTGGACTCGCCACGCAGCCGCCACTAACACCAACACCGTGCGCACGACAACAAGATGGAATCGGGCTCAGGTGACGCGCAGAGACTCCGCGGCTCTCGTTCGAACTAAACTACACAGCGTACATCCAGCACCCAAATAGATCTGCCATGCTCAAGTGGTAGCCATAGATAAACGCAGTGTCACCACACTTTACTTCAGTACAATTCCATAAACACGACCATCGAGATGTACTTCATTGTATTGACCAACTTTGGTTCGCAACGGTTGCCTGCCTCTCTTGCCTCTTCCATTGTGTTTGCTTCAGATGAACTGCCATGACACCTAGCCACCCCAGGCACGGCGCACTGATATGTATCAGCAGTCGCAATGAGCTTCACGCTAGAGTTTGTTTGCTCTCCGCGCGTTGCTTACCCCTGGGCATCAACACTTGTCGTTTGGATTGGCAAGCGTGGGACTCATCAGGCGAGTCAACGTGTGACTCCTCTGAGCAACCGTTCACATGGTATGGCTACATTTGATCCAATTCGGCAGATCAAGTTGGGAATCAGAGACATGTGCAGACTGAAATTCACTATGATCTGTCCATTTTCCATTGGCGTGTCGAACGTGTTGGGATTCTCGAAACTGTAAAAAAAAGAATCCAAGCAAAATCACATTTACACTGTTGTCTGGCTGGTAATCTTGCTCAGCTGCGACGTACGATGTCGCAGGTGCCCAGTCGCAGACGACAATGAGTCCAACTCATGGGCTGAAGGCTCGGCGAATCCAGGCCTCTCTCATGGCAAACAGTTCGGTACACTGACGCACATCATATAGTAATCTTGGCTCACTTTCCATTTCCCCCCAGCCAGCAGGTCCACTTTCGTACTCTAGAACAGCCCGCTTCTCGGCCACTAGCTCTCCCTCCAGCAATGAATATCTCCAGCGTTCTCCTTCAAGCCGCCCTCGTTGTAGCACTCGCGGTCTCCTCGTCGTATGCTACACTTGAGGTGGACAATCAGCACAGCAAGCCAGACTTTGCGTCTTCGTCTTCGTCATCGTCTTCCCTCTCAGGGTCTTTCGATGGAAGCCACGATAGCCACCATCACCACCGAGGTGACTACTTTCGCGATGGCTCGGAATCTGGACTCGTGGACTACGGGTCTGACGACGGCAGCCACGGTAGCGGGTTCCCTTGTGATCGTCTTTTCGGCTCCTACAGTGGTTCGCACGATAGCAGTTCCGGCCCCTCCTCAAGACCCTACAAGCCCTATTTCCGCGGAGATGTCGGCGACGACTACGATTTCGGATATGACGATGACGATTCCGATGATTCGTTTGATGGCTCTGGCGGCAGCAACAGTGTCCGTTGTCGCCACTTCAGATACAAGTTCGGTTCTGGCTCTGGGTCGGAAGGTTCACGCGGGTCTTACAAGGATGCCGGTGAACACGAAGACAATGACGACGAGTCAAGTGGATCGTCCGATTCGCCACGTGGTCACCACCACCACCACATTTATGGCAGCAAGACCGGACCGGGCTCGGAAGACACGCACAGATTCCGCGGTTTCCGCTCGAACTAAGTCAAGTTCCAGTCTACCATCTGATCGTTGGCTTTCATACAGCATTCCTCCAACTTCCAGATACTTCTGCCTTGTGAGCAGCCACATCTATTGCATTAGTCACGCTTACCTAGCTACCTATTATTCAAAATACAATCACATTTATCAATGATCCACCTCATCATACTCGTTTCTTTTACAGCGTCTGATTCTGATGAACTGTCGCGGAGGCGCGGCGCACTGCTTCGTCGACTGTATCAGCAAACGTCACGGGGTCCTTCATCGCCTTGCGCCGGTTACGGAATCGCCGCTGGAGCTTGTTAGCTACGCGGTGCAGCGCCTTGACGTCAATAATCACAAACACCTTGTCTTCTGGGTAGACGATTGCAGAGGAAGCTGGGCACGTGTACACGTACGGGTACGGAGCGCCGTTCACACCGCCTTTAGCTCGCAGCAACCCAATTGGCAGTGCATGTGCAATTCCAGACGTCATGTGGGAAAACAGAGTCCCGTACGTCAGTGTCTGGTGGCGCCACTGCTTGGGGATGTTGTAGAGCATGAAGCAGCTTTTCCCATCGAGGATCTTACGGATGAAGACATTCAGCGACGGGTTGAAAAAGCTCTGGATCAGCAAATCGTCTGCCACGTAAGACGGGAACAGTGCGCCACTCATGAATCGCTCCTGGAAGAACGTGTCGTCTTCGTCGTCGTTGCTGTAAAGAGATTCGAGCGCTGGGGCTCTGGTGGTATCTGCGTGGCTGAACGCGTTCACTCGATTCGCAGCGCCAAGAAAGAACGCTCTCATGTTCAGCAAAGCCGAGTGGTAGACGATCACTTGTCTCTCCATCCACGTCAGGGGTCGTGCAGAGGAAGACCTGCCACCGTAGCGACTCTCGCGCAATGCGTACGACCCTCCTCCAATACTGTTTGACAGTCGATGGTCGCGACTCGATCGGACAGGTGATGCTCTTGCAATAGGAGAAAAGACCGCAGCTTCATACTCGGATCCCAAGTCCTCGTCGTACGATCTGGAACTAAAGCTCGCGACAGGATCCAGGAATTTGTTGTTATGGACATCGCGAAGCTCAATGATCGTAAAGATGCGGCGGCTGTTTTGAAGCGCCGAGTTCACGAGAATTGCATTGAAGATCGCTTTTGAGTCGTCGTAGCCAGCTTCCGTGCCCTGCGCGAGAACCACAATCGCAGACGCAGAGTAAATTCCAGCTGCGACAAGGACGCTGTGGCGCTGTGGAGATCCTTGAACTTGGTACACCTCGCCGAACTGGCTCAGCTGCAGCCACGAAATGCCATCAAACTTCTCCGAATCTACGAGCACAACGGGGACGATGCGTTCAATGTGAGGCGCGCGAAGGGGTCGAAGGAAATTCACCAGACGAGACACAGACCGTTGACCACCACCTTCATTTGCCACATTGCTGCACACCACAATATGCCCTCCCTGCGCAAGAAGAGAGTGCGGCGGGGCTTTGGGAGATTGGAACGAGCCAAACCCGCTGGTGCCACATCGGAGGATGTATTCGCGCACGCTGGTAGGAATGCGCCGCTCGACGTTGTGTTGAGCACGACGAGCTCTGCTCAACAGGTTGCTACGACCTTTCACCATCAAGAGATTCGTCGCCATAGCTCCCTGTGCGCTGCTGAAGCTTGGTAAACCATCGAATGGCTCCAACGAGCTCATGGATTCGGCGATCAAGTATGCCTTGCACGTCGCTGTGATATGGAACCACCGTCCCGGGTTGAACGAGATGTCACCGTCCGCTTCAACCGCAATCAGCAGCACAAGCCCATCCGACTGTTTGTGGATGCGCTGCGCGGCTTCCGTGAACGTGAGACCAACGAAATGTGGCGCTAGCCCACACGAGTAAATCTCGTTCGCGGCTCCAGCAACGTACTCGGTGATCCAGGAGTCAGCCAGGCCTGCATCTTCTACTGCGCTCGGGACGCCGCCACTTCGACTCGTGATCAAGTTCGAAACCAGCGTCGAGAGTCCTGGACATCGGCAGCTGAGACCCATCAGTCCGAGTCGGAGCTCGTCTGCACACACCAAATGCTCGCCGCTCATCCCAGTGGCTTCCAGCAGCGTGCGATTGTCCGAGTTCACAAGCATCGCGAAAAGCTGCGTGTGGTGTTCAATCTGCTGCGTCACCGAGAGCACACGGAGCACTGTCGAAGCATCTTCCTTGTTTCCATCGTTCGAGAATTTGTTGGGCAAGAAGAACACTGCCATCGCTTGGCTCAGCTTCGCACTCTCGAGATCTTTCTTCCGCAGTGGCGAGCCGTAGATGAGAAAGACGCGCTTGTGGTATCGCGGGTTGTCGTGCACAAACTCCATTACCTCTTTCTGGAAGCACGAGTTTTCGTCGTCCTTGTCAAAGCGCATGAGCACTACAATGTGCGTCTCTCGCACTTTGTTCGCACCGCGTCGCTGCAGCCATTTCGACGCCAGCACTCTACTCTCACTTGCGGAAGGGTCAGGTTTGTTGCTGGCATCTGCTGCTCTGCCTTCTTCCATCGTCAGTTCGAAGCCGTCGTGGAGAGCTCTTTTGTCGTAATAGCTGGTGCCAAGTTCTCGATCTGCAGACTCGTCGTCTTCGTCACCCTCAGTCGCCCCAGTGGATTCTGCACTGCCTCCTCGGAACAAAACCTCATGATCAGGATGGAAAAACTCGCGGATAAAGTCTTTCATCTGCACTGCCGACGGATTTCCAGTGACGATGACGTGCGCCGTGTTGCGTGAGACGTTGTACTTGCCGCGTCCGCCGCGCTGGTCGCCGTAGAGCGTCATAAACGCCGCCGACTCGTGCGCGAACGTGTAGATGCCAAACACGATGATCACGCACACCATGAGCTGTCCGAGCACGGTTTTTGGACTGAAATCACCATACCCGACAGTCGAGACGGTCACAAACATAAAGTAGATCGACGAGAAGAAGCTCCAGGTCTCCGAGCAGTTGGGGTACTCTGGCGTGCCTTCCGAGTTCTTGAGCAAGATGTAGTTCGAGCCATCTTCGTTGTTGCACTTGTACACATGCAGCAGAAACGTGTTGGTATACGGGATGTCGCCGAGCCGCTCGAGCGAGAAGAGCACGCAGGCCGCGAAGAACACGAGCACCCAGGCCTTAAAAATCACGAGCAAGACCTGCGCGAAGAATGTCTTGTTCTTGTAGCGTGTAAAGAGGTGGTCGACCACCACGTACGCAATGTACGAGCGCAGGAAGCCAAAGTCGAGCCACGAGCGGCGGTACTGGTCGCCGTCCGCGTACTGCTGGAAGTTCATCGCAAAGTGCGACACGACCGAGAGCAAGTCGAAGAGCGAGTGCAGCTGCAGCGTAAACAGCACTCTGCAACATCGGTCCCACAGAGCACACACTTGTAAACCCATTGCTATAGCAAAAACAACGCGACCAGCAGTTTACAGGCAAGTAGGGACGTACTTTTGCTTGGCGGCGATCCATCGGATGCCATACCCTACGGCGGTCGCGATGAGCAGCGCCGACTCGATCGACCACGACGACAGGCTCACAGACAGCGAGCCGCCACGCACGACTACAACATAGTGAGACAAAACAAAACGCAGTAAGCACATACCGAAGGCAGACTCTAAACTCATCGGCAAAACAAACAACGTACCCCATGCGATGCACACGTAGGTACAGGTGACGATCTGCAGCAAGTGGTTCTACCGTAGCATAAGATACCCACAGAAGAAGAGTGCACCACACATTAGCGACGCAGAGGAGCGCACACAGTACACATGGAAGCGCGTATCAAATGAGCACGTACGGCGGCGCGAGTGAGCGGCGAGTCGAAGAAGGCGCGCAGGCGCTCGATGCGCGGCAGAGAGGAGAGCTCGAGCCACTCGTAGACGATGGACACGGCCACCACGGGCACCTGGAAGAGCAGCCAGTAGCGCACCTGGTCCCAGATGAGGTACCACGATGCCGTGTAGCAGCTCGCGCTCGCGTCTGCGATGCGGCACGCCGCGCGGATGACCGTGTCTGTGGCCAGCGAGCCACTGGCGCTGCTGCTCATAGACGCTAAGTCAACAGAGAGAATGCGGTGCTGCGATTCTGAGGTGGGACGCTCGTGCGTTGCTGCAAAATGCGCGAGTGAATGAACGAATGCAGATTGCCACGTCCTTTCCCATCCACACTCGCGTCAGAAAGTCAGCCACCAAAGGCTAAACAAACTGGGGTTTATACAAGATCTAGTAAGGAGCTTTTTATGACAGGATTCGATACAATCGTGCGCTTCTTGGAATATGCACACTGTTTCGCTCGGGTTCACTGTTTAGAAAGAACATGGGGCTCTTTTCTGTACACAATTAGTCGATAGTAGCATGCAACTTAGCTGCAACTTTGTACACGCGATTTAAAGCGCTACGATGACCATGCACATACTACGGCTGATGCGAGCGCGACGACGATACAGGCATCCAGGACCCGGACGCGGTCCTCTGCAGTCGCTCGATCGCCACGTCCGTCCACTCGACGTTCTGGATCGCGACGGCGAGCACGAACACCACATAGAGCACCCACGAGAGGTTGAACATCTTGAACGCGCGCAGGTTCTTACGGCCGATGCACTTGCCCATCCACGGACAATGGTGGTCGTACTCGTCGATGCACACGTCGCAATCGTCGCAGTGCTCCGTATATTGGTCCTGCTGCACGCCGCAGATGTCGCAAAGCCTGGTTCGATCGCCGGCTGAAGTTGTAGAGAAGAACCTGGGTGGCGCCGAGGGTACTGAGGTAACCGCTGAGGATCGCTGCGATAACGCATCATTCTGCAGCTCCTGGCGAGTATGGTCGCTATTGCGAGGTGACAGCAGGTGGCTGCTGTGGACTCCATTCCCACTCTCCATCGAGTCGTCCTCATCATCTTCAACAGACTTTGTATCGCGATGCCAGCGCGGAAGGACGATCCCAGGGTCTCGGCACGAAGTCTCGAATAAATAGTAAAGCGTCACGCAGCAGAACCCGAGCGTGAAGAGCGTGTAGTACCATGCGAGCGTCGTGCACTGCTGCACGAAGAACGCGATCGTCGCGACCAGAATGATCGCGAGCGTGACGACGACGCCGATCCAGTGCGGCCCCACGATCACCATTGACTTCTGCACTTCGCCATTCTTGATCGTGCGGCTTTCATGTAGAACCTGCTCACGAAGAAAGCATGCTTGATTAGGCATTGAGGATACAGCGAGGCAATGCTGCTCGATAGAAGAGCGACTTACATAGCTCTGTCTGTGAATAATCAGAGTCGTTACGGCGAACATGAAGAGCAACAGGCAAACGCAGCAGCACACGCGCATACAAAATACGCATTTGAGTTAGCTTCCACACGATAAAGCCAGCATAGCTACTGCCTACTGTTACTTGCCCAATGCGCTTGAACTTGCACCAGCCTTCAGCAAACAGTCCGACAACAGCAACAACAACAAACACACACGCCAGACGTCACTATCAGCACCACCAGAATGCAGGCAACAGTGCAAGTACAGGGCCACTCACAGAGGCACGAGAGCGGGTCCATATCCGCCGACACTGGTGCGGCAAGCAGGCCTCTCATATCGCCATCATCATCCTGCTCCTTTGGTGGCAGCATGCGCAGCTTCACCACATCTTCTTTCTTTTCTCCATCATCCTCTTCGTTCAAAGTGGCGTGGTGCAACTCGCTCTCGAGTGCGCGGATGTGCTCTTCCGTCGCTGTCTTTGTCGTCGCCTTTGGCTCTGGGCGCGTTGATGTCGCCGCCGCTGCTGCGCGCATCGCTTCTTGCGCTTCTTGGCGAATCCCCATTTTGGGTTTTTGATTCGTTTCGTCCTTCAATGCCTCTATTAAAATCGTCTTGAGCCTTTTGAGCGCTTTTAACGAGAGCTATTGTCATCAATCGCATTTAGCCAAAACTGCACGGAACTCACAGTTAGGCCAAATGAGGCAACATATATCTGATAGAAACCTAGGTATTTGTGCCCCCCTATCTTGATTTGCTGGTCATTTGATTTAGAATGGATTTCAAGAGATGCTGGCTCAGAGACTACTCGCGGGTGGCGTCGCCAAGCAGCCCCGCTCCTCGCTCTTCTTCACGCGACTGAGCGCCGTCCGTAGCGTTTCCGCCCGCTCTAACGGCTCTAGCGATGCTAGCGCAGCCACATCCCCCTCTAGTACACCTGATAAGCAGGACCAACAGCCGAAGAAAAGGCAGGAGACGCACGATGTGGAGCTCTTGGTGGACGCACTGCGCCACTACCACCAGCGCCACCAGCACTTCGTTGTGCCCTACAGCTTTGCAGTCCCATCTAAAGACGGACCAACCGGCTGCGAAGGCTGGCCAGAGCATTTGCGAGGCGTGAGACTCGGCCGCGCGATGAAAAAGCTCGTCAAGGAGCTCCACACCAGCAACAACAAACGCTCGACCGATCGCCACACCGACATACAGCAGCAGCTGAAGGCCATGGGATTCCCTGTCGTCGCGGACTGGAAGCAGTTCCAGTGGGAGCAAGTCACGCTGAGTGCGCTGCGCATGTTCAAAGCCACCGAGGGCCATCTGCGCGTGCCCAGGAAATTTGTCGTCCCTGAGAACGATGAGCGATGGGCGAGACCTGCGTGGGGGTACAGACTCGGTGCGCACGTGAACCAGCTGCGTGTGAACCGAGAGAGTCTCGAAGCGTACCAGGTAGAAGCGCTCGAAGAGCTCGGCTTTGCGTGGAATACGAGCGATGACAAGTGGGAGAACCTGTTTCTACCAGCGCTGCGCAAGTTCCACGAGCTGCACGGTCACGTGAACGTGCCGCAGATGTTCACAGTGTCGCATGACGATTCCCAATGGCCGCACGAGCTCTGGGGGTTTGGCTTGGGCCGCATGGTAAACCAGATCCGGTCGGGTGACCTGTACTACCCGCAGGTCGAGCGCTACTTGCCGGAGCTTAATGCGCTTGGCTTCTCGTTCAGCAGCATCGAGAGCACGTGGGACGAGAAGATCCTTCCATCGCTGCAAGTGTTCCAGAGTGTGCACGGCCACTGCAACGTGGGCAAGTACTTTGAGGTGCCACACGAGGTGCCGTGGCCTGAGAAGGCGTGGGGCATGAAACTCGGCTTCATCGTGCACAACATCCGCGGACGGGGCGACTTCTTCCAGCTTGTTGGCCGCGACATGGAGCGGCTCGAGCAGCTCGGCTTCGTATGGAACATCTCGGAGGCCAAGTGGCGCCAGCGCATCCTGCCGTCGCTCAAGGCATTCGTCCACGTGTACGGCCACGCGACCATCCCGCGCAACTTCATCGTACCGTCCAAGGCGCCGTGGCCCACGAAAGCCTGGGGCATGGACCTCGGTCGAATCGCGTCCGACTCGAGTTATCAGGGACGGTACGCAGACTACGTCGAGATCGAGCGCAACCAGCTCGAAGCGCTCGGCTTCTTTTGGTCGGTTACCACCCGCGGTGTCGAGGAGGAGGACCACGACACGATCGAATAGCTTTTTGGTATGACAATAGGACTTGCAATTCAGTCAACATACCAAGTGTTTATAACCATGATAACGAGCTTCTGAGCATCAGTATTAGCATGCCAGAGTCTGTGCAGGACAGCAACTGCAACAGCGTAGCAGAACGTGAGCCACCATGTCCTGATTGATTGATTGAGAGCCACAGATCTTATTTCGACTGCAACGACTAGCTCATGTGGACCACATCCCAAAATGACCCCTGTGACACAAATTCGTATTTGCAAGTCTCACACGGCACAGCACACAGCCAAAGCACAATGGAACGAGTGGCGGCACTGAAATGGTGGCGGCGGCCATCACTGCAAGCGCCCCCTGTGCTGCGGACACCACTTCGTCAACCACGCCAACCACTGCAATACCAGCAGCGCTGCTTCGAGAACTCAGCGAGCACTACCAGGGCGTTTCCGTCGACGTACTCGCAGCGCAGCGTGCACCACCAGCGGAAGGAGTTCCTCAAGCTCGTGCCAGCTCTGCGCGCATTCCAGGAGCGCCACGGCCACTTGGCGGTCCCACTGCGCTTCACCGTCCCATCGCTAAAGCCACAAGATGATCACAGTCGTGATTGGCCCGAGGAGCTTCAGGGCATGAATCTCGGCACGACGCTCTCGCGATTCATCAAGGTCGCGCAGAAGCCAGCGAACGCCGAGATTGCGGTCAAGCTCGCGGCGATGGGCGTGCCCGTCGACTCGGTGGCCGACTGGAAGCGGTATCTCTGGGAGCAGGTCGTGATCGTCTCGCTCCAGACTTTCTACGCGCTCTACGGCCACTTCTTCGTGCCGTACTCGTTCACAGTACCTTATAATGGCGAAGCAGCGCAGTGGCCGAGGCAGACTTGGGGCTACAAGCTCGGCTACTGGGTGATCGAGCTGCGGCGTGACAAGAGTCGGCTCGAGAGCTACCAGTTGGACGACCTGCGCGCCATAAACTTTGTGTGGAACGCAAGAGAGGCCCGGTGGAACCAGTACTTTGTACCGGCGATGAAAAGATACGCTGAGCTCTACGGGACGAAGGCGAGCGTGCCGCAGTCCTTCGTCGTGCCGCGTGACGACGATAGGTGGCCAAAGGAGCTCCAGGGCTACCGCCTGGGACAAAAAGTGAACAACCTGCGCTGTGGTGCCAAGTCCGGGTCGGCGAGTAGCAGTGATACAGCGGGCGATGAGATGGAATGGGACGACGTCGAGCTCGTGTACAACAACTGGCTGATGCTCGACATTCTGCACGAAGGAGAGGGCAAACAAAACGGCGATGGTGCTGAGTCTACAGACGCAACCAAGGAGGGCTAGTAGTAGTAGACAATCTGTCAGCTTGTGCAGAGATATAAAGTGGTTGTACTGTTCAGGTTTCTAAGCAACCTCGCTGCTTTTGCTAATCGGTTTGGTCAAGTCAGTTGACTCAAATGAGTCCACAAGGATACTACAGTAGGAGTTTGCTGGCGTTTACCTTCGCTAGGACACTCGTTCCTGAGATTCACAAAAACCGACAGCACTTCGCTATACATAGCGAGGAAGACTGCATCGTCGTGTCAATACAAAGTCTGGCAATCAATTTTGAGCCAGACAGCCCCACTCAGACTCGCTAGCCCTTCCTGCCATCTATCTCCCAAGCGATGTCGAGCCGCATTGCGCCGCTCGACGCTGATTCGATGACGTCGATCGCCTGTGAGGGAGCGAGTGCGCAGAAGTCGACGTCCGGGCTCGCACGCGTCATAACGAGTGGACCTCTCGATCAAACGCGAGCTCCAAGTACAGATGGCATTCGTGATGTCGCTACTCCCAGTCCTAGACAACGCCCGTCGGTGTTGAACTCGCTACAAAAGCGCCACGCCCAGCTGCAGCTGCGAGAAGAAGCATGCGAGATTCGACTAACTACCTCTGCCTTCGCGCTGTGCTGGATCTTCGTCGTGCTCATTCACGCGACGCTCGCAGCGTTCTACTTCTATGTCGTGCGTCTGCATTGGTACCTGCAGTTGGGCAAGATGGAGTACTTTGTGGAGTACCTAAGCGCCGATTTGTACAACTTTTTTCACGCCATCATCGTCACCAACTGGGTCCTGTGGGCGTGTCACATCTATGCAATTCTGTGCGCGATCGGGTACTCGCTCTACTACCGGCAACTTATGTTTGGTCGCCATCGCTCGGTCCATGGGCTCGATCCGAAAGCTGCCACAACATCCAACTGGGCGTGCTCTTTTGGTCAGTTCAAGGCTTTGACATGGCTTTTTGACGCTATCTCGGATAGTTTTGCAGGCGCGAAGATCTGCTTCTTCGTTGCCTGCGGACGCAAGGGCTTCTTTGGAGTCGAAGGACGACACTTCAACAAAGTGTTTCTCCTTCGAGAGTTGCTGGAGATTGCTCTGCAGACGTACCAAGCGTGGAAGCTGAGCCACTACGTCTCGTCGATCTGGGTCAACCGGTCGTTCGTCACCATCATCATCATCAACTGCTGGTCGACACCGCTGATCCACCACTTGTTCCGGAAGGAGCGCCACGAGTCGTTCAAGAAAGTTGGCTGCCTGCTGCTCGATACGTTTCTGGACATCGTCTCGAGCATCGTCGTCCCGCTTGTGATCTTCTTGCCGTACGTCAGGCAGTTTGACACAGCGTACGGCGACTTCCCGCTGTTGAGCTACTACGAGGATACCTGGTTCATCAACGCCATTGCGGAAAACCGCCAGGTATTTGTGCTCTCCTGGATCGATTTCGTCTCGAAAACGTTTCCAGGATACACGATCTTGAGCTCGCTGCGCATCATCAAGGCATCATTCCCACCGCCAGGGCGACAAAGTAGAGTCAACCCGAGGACAAACGCATCAGCCATCCACGACCCCGATTCGTCCGATGCTGGTCAGCTGCCTATACCAGGTAGCCACGGCATCCATCCTAACAAACGGGAAACAGCGACGTCGAGTCTCAAGAAATCGGTGATCAACTTTGTTCGACCGCAGTGGCGACGAAAGGGCAAACGCATGGAGCTGCTACTGATCCTGTTGGGGTTTGGAATCGCGCTGGTGCACATCCACTCGTCGTCCATAGCCTGGACAGGAGGAACCCCGGGCTGTCTGCTCGAAATGCGTCCTTGGGTCGCCATGTAGTACAGCTGCGTGGTCGTGGAGATCAACTGCGTTTTCACAAAGAATTTTTCAGGCCACGCGGCAGATATCAATCGCGCAGTAGAGGGGATGGAGCCGACCATGTTGAAGAGCTTGATCCTCTCGTGCTGCCCGGAGCTGCAAATGCCGCCTCAGATACAGTTATTCTCAGGTCTGGAGATCATCAAGATCTACAACTCCACCATCAGTCAGTGGAACGAAAGCGCGGCGTTGACGGCGTCAACACATCCGCTGATGCAATTCGTGTACATGGTGGACACCAACTTGTCTGGTATCCCTGAAGGGTTACTCTCCCGCGAGTTCCCTCCTGCGCTGGTCGATGTTGAGTTCTGCGGTTCCAACCTCACGACGCTGCCTGACGATCTCTACGACTTTTGGCCGAATGTCGACTACTTTGTGCTCGAAAACAGTCCTGGCGTGCAAATTGTACCAGAGGCACTGCGACGCATGCGTGTTCGCCACTTGTCGCTCTGTAGCAACTCGATCTCCACCGCCCCAGAGTACTTCTTCTTCGCCAACCAGAGCATTCAGGCGCTCGAACTCGCTGGGAACCCGATCTCCAGTCTTCCCGAGCGTGAAGAGAGAATCGTCAGTGAGCCTACAATGCTCTACTCCATCAGTCTTGGATACACCAACCTTTCTGAGCTTCCCACGTGGATCAAGCAGCTACCAGTCGAGCCGCTTTCGGACATGCTGGTAACAATCTCAGCTGGCGAGACGCCATATTGTCGGAATTTTATCGCTGCTGCGGATGCTGACGCTGGGAAAATGAATGACTTTGTCTTCGTGGACTGCACCGTGAGCGAAGACCTGCCGATCAAACTGCTCTACCCAGTAGAAGCAGAGCGCAAGTGGAGAAAGAGCATCTGGAGCAGCACCAACGGGTAGAATAATCGTAGCAGTGGAATAAAATGGAAGGTAGGAACGCCCACAATGTCGAGAGCAATAAATTTATACAGATTGCGCTCAACCAAGACATACCAAGGACAGTTCGGGTAATCGAGGACCTGGTTGGTTGTCGAGTTGCCTACCTGTCGTGCTGCATGCTCTTTTCTTTCTTCTATGAATCGGTGTGGCTAATGGACGTCCGCCACCGCTCGTCGAGGATCATGCAAACTACCAGCACCATCGCGACATCTACGTTCGGCGCGATCTCGAGTGAATACACTTCGCGTTGCTGTACTTTCTCATCGAGCCAGATGTTCACCACCGGTTCACGAGTGCCCGTCGCACCTCGATCCAGCCAGAGGTACCCTTGATGGCACCGCCAGTGGCCCTTGAGTCCCATGAGACAGCGCTCCCCGGTCGCGAGATCCATGAAATCCGCGACCAGCTCCGAGGTCTGCATCTTCACCTTGGCGTAGACCTGGAAGAGCTCGTCGCCGTCTTTCGAGGCGCCCACGCGCACTTGGAACTTGGACGTGAACGTCGCGTTCTTGGCATTGGCCACCGCCACTTTGTTGCTGCTGTCGTCGCGCACGTTCATGAGCGTCTGGCGCGTCGAGAGCTTCGAGATCCGCTCCTTGTGGAAACAGACCAGCCCGGTTTTCGGATCGCGCACGATGAAGCGCGAGGGCATGGTCGGGTGGTGCGTAATCTGCAGGAGTGTGCTCTGGGGGCTGCAGTAGGAGGCACCCACAGCGGCCACTGGCTGCTGCTGCGGCACGAGTTCCACCTCTCGGTGATGGCGCGTCATGGGGAGCTGGTTTCCCATGCTTGCGGTCCGCTAGTGAAGAGCTAGACGCGGAATCACAGTCAGGGACGGAGAATGGCGAATACGTAATGGGGAACGACCTCGACGAGGTATCAAATGATTATGGCTTTAGAGCATTTGACTCAGATCTGAGAAGGGTCAAGGAGGGACGAAAAAGAGGAGAGGCGACATCTCTTTTAAATAGGCTCACAGCAAACCCCTTTTATATTTTTTGTAAATCGATTGATTGGTGCAAAGCACAATAATGAATAATTATTGGTTATAATTGAATCTAGAGTAACGTAAACTTTCAGTTTTGTGCAGTGTTTTGGATGCGTAAGTAGGATGATCCTTGCAACTGAACAACTTGGACAATCGAGAAAGTAAAAATATGACTCGAATTAGCAGGAATAAAGCTTTCTCGACTGATTTATTCGGATTTTTTGAGCCAAATCCCAACAAACAGACAATCTCAGAAGTCAAAAATACGGATTTGTTTCCTTTCAGTTTAGTGCAGTATTTATACTTACTATTTGTATGCTCAGAAGGTCGGACGAGCGTTTCCTCACACATGCATCCTATCCCCTACCCCCACGCTGACGGCAATGCGAAGTTGCATCACAAAAAGAAACGTATTGATTTGGAGAGGGTATCCTATTTTACAGATGTCAAACAACAGACTCACACACTTGCTGCTCAACAGAGTTAAGACTCCTGCACTTTAAAGGCGCTGCGGTCATCTGCAGCAAGTCATCGCGCGTCAGGAGTCTACCAGCAACATCAATAGTCTTCCTCTTCTTTCCTTTGTCTGTCTGCTCCTTTGCTGGAAGTGTTAGCACTTCTGAT
>JALBZD010000578.1:0-21788 GCA_038050675.1 Globisporangium cylindrosporum | reverse complement strand
GCCTCCAAGCACACAAGTCAAGCCAACACCCCACCTCCAAGCTCTTCCCCTTACTTCCATCACCATGGCCAACAAGAAGCAGAACGCCAAGCAGGAGCAGAAGGCCCAGCCAGAGAAGAAGGCTGCCACCGCCGCTCCAGCGCCAGCAGCAAAGAAGCAGCCAGCTGCCAAGGAAGCCCCAGCGCCAGCCGCGCAGGACACCAAGAAGGGTGGCAAGAAGGGAGGCAAGAAGTAATTGCTCCAACCCTTACAAGCCTCATAACGAAGCCGCTAGACTACGCCAACATTATCATAACAATTAAACGCGATCCATTTATCCGAACGGTTCTGACAAATGACGCTTCACGGCAGCTATTCACATGCACTGCATCTGAAGCATAAGAACGACTGCACTTCTCATGCAGCGCCGCGCCGCACCACGCCTTATTCTGAGAGCGACACCCCAAACAAACAGTGTGCTTTTATTAGTGCCTCTGAACGACCGTGCCTGCAGACGCTAGCCTCTTGAAATCTCTTGGTCAATTGGTTGAGTGCTCCTACACTTTGAAACAACAACCCCTTGTCTACCAAGGCAGTCTCTAGTTCCAGCATGGGGACTTTTTCTCGTTGCCTGGTCGCGAAACGTGGGCTCTTTGTTCCCATTTCATTGTGGAAATTGCACCGGCATCGCTTATTCTGAGGGTGCGTCGGTCGTTTCCGTCACAGGTTCTCAGAGGCAGTACTCCAATATACTCCGAGGCTGGAGCCAGACCACCCTTGTTATCTACATACTATTCTCACTACTTCTTACCAGCGGATCGGCTCTGGTTTGAAACCCAAGCCGTCAGATTTGGACCAGCCGCTCTGAGCACAGCAGTGAATGCAGCGCAGTGAATGGGTGCGTGAGTGGCCACTCTCCTCGTCGCATTCGCTTCAATGTGGATTTCTATGGATTTCTATTCTTTTTCACGATGCGATCGCACCCGTTTCGCAGCTTCTCACAGGACCTGACCCGGCACATGTGGTGGCAACACTCTCGCGCGCTGGTAAGGTTTAGCAATGACCGGTAGCTTCATCACCGCAGAATGATTTCTTTACTTCCACTTCATTTCAACTCACTTTCACATCCGCCTCCAAGCACACAAGTCAAGCCAACACCCCACCTCCAAGCTCTTCCCCTTACTTCCATCACCATGGCCAACAAGAAGCAGAACGCCAAGCAGGAGCAGAAGGCCCAGCCAGAGAAGAAGGCTGCCACCGCCGCTCCAGCGCCAGCAGCAAAGAAGCAGCCAGCTGCCAAGGAAGCCCCAGCGCCAGCCGCGCAGGACACCAAGAAGGGTGGCAAGAAGGGAGGCAAGAAGTAATTGCTCCAACCCTTACAAGCCTCATAACGAAGCCAACAGGTCTTCTGTAACATTAAACTAACCAACGCGATTCAATTATCTGAGCACACATGCGCATGTTTACCAGCACTTGTACTTATTGTCGGTTTTACTCAGCAATTATGCACCTACTGCTGCTTTAACATCAAAATCCTCGCTCGGTTTCCATCCGAAAGCAGCACTCGCAGACCCCAAAGCCACACTGAAAGAAGACCAAGACTCGGCTCGGATGTAGTTCGACTGCTATCAACCCTTCAGTTGGTTCACCTGAAGCTGGAAGGCAATCACCACATAGTTGTCAAAGCCAATCGGCGCGTATGCTCCAGTAAATCGATCAAGGCGTTCGCGAATCCTAACAGAGCCGACCTGAACCCCGATGCTCCAGCAAACGTCGCCGGAACTCGGATAGAAAACCATCGCTCCATCGGCCATCCGTGGGGAATGTTCACCAGCAACAGCAGCTTCATCACCAGGGAACAGATCAGCAAGTTCTGGACAAATAGCGAACGGTGTGCTAGTATTACAATCCAGCGCTTCCGCAAGCAGGTGCAGGAAGTACCCAGGACCTTCATTCATCGGCAAGTGCTGGATCTCAATCGCAGACAAGAGGCTCTCAATGATACTCTAAATCAGCGCGTTGAGCGAATCTGGACCATCACCATCCAAGCGATCCGAATAGAACGCGTCCCAGTAGACCATACGACCCAAAGGAGACGCAAAAGCCAGCAATCCATCGCACTGAACCAAGACCCCCGCCTTCTTCAGCTGCTGCAACTCGTCCGCATCGTGGTGCTGGAGCTGATGGCTCTGGCTCGTTCACCAAGCGCTTGATCACGATTTCTCAAATTGCGTGACTATGTGGCGTCAAATGGGGACGATGGAGGCCCCCAAAGCAGCACTGATCTGGACAGGTAGAACCGCAGCACTGTTAATTCCCGCAGGTTGAAGAACGACTCGGTTGGAAATCGCTCGTGAAATTGCGCCATTGAGACTCGCAATACGCCAACGAGCCCTCCGCAATGTCGGAGTGTCGCCCCTTCGAGCGCCTCCATGGATGCCAGCTTGGCACTGAACTCTTCCATTGCAGAGCTCTCAAGCCTGATACACTCACTGGCTTCTTGGCCCGCTAGCAAGAATGCTTCTCGTGCAAACGTCGGGAGACAGCGGGACCTAGCGAGGCACTGGGAACGACGGTACTCTGTCAACGAAAGCGTGGCCGAGATGGTGAACTTGACGCCATCAGGCACGAACAATGACGCCATCTTGACGAGTGCGATCCAAAACTCGCTTTCGCCGTAGGTTTCTTTGTGCGTCGTCCAGTATGGTGACATCGATTCGCTCGCTACTACTGCTTTTAGCTCAGCGACCAAGCTCTCTAACCACATCGTAGCACGAGCAACCAGAGTGTTTCAGAGCTTCGCAGTTGACGTACACGCAGTGCAGCTCATCAGTGAATGCTACTGCGAAGAGCTGCAGTATCGACGTCTTCTCAGAGATAGGAGGCGAGACAAGCACAGTGACTCGGTTGTTCTTGTGGCGGATCGTTTCGTAGACGTCTTGGAGTAGCTCTTCACGCTTGAGATGGGGACGCTGGAGATCGAGACCGGTTAGCAATGAGCCAGATGGAAAGGAATAGCTGCTCGGCACTTGGTCTCTCGACAATTCGCTTGGCGAGTACTCCGAAGAAAAGGCAGCGCTTATGTGGAGAGATGTATTGGAAAATGGTGCCTGGATGTTGACCAGGTTAAGTATTCTTTTTTATATTCGGATATTATCCGGAAAATATGGCTTTTTTTTGAAATTATTCGCATGCGGTATCAAATGAAAAGTGCGGATTCATTCGCACTCCCCATTTTTTTGACGTGGCAGTATTCCAGAAGTTAAGAAAGCGCAATCCCCAGCAAAAAGCATGCCGCCGCCGAAACTCGCGCTCTTCCTGGCGCTCGCCATCGTGCTCCTGTGCGCCATCGCGGCTGAGCCGCTGACGCCCGACGGTCTGCTGAGCAGCCTCGACAAGCGCGACCGCGTGATCCTCACGACCGCGGACGGCGAGACGCGCGAGATCACGGTCGAAGAGATGGACCGCCTGGCCAAGCAGCAGCACACCAAGGCCATGCAGATACAGCGCGAGAAGACCGCGGACGTCAATGTGAACGCCAACTCAAAAGCTAGAGTCAAATCAACTGGCGGTGGCAATGATAGGGATGCCTTCGACTTCGATGAGGGCGGCTATGAAGGCGAGGAGGGTGAGCGGCTCGAGGTGGAGATGAAGGAGGACGAGGAGAACGCGCCGACGCACCACACCGAGAGTTTGGAGGAGATCCGCAAGAAGAACCCGAGCTTCGCGACCAACATCGAGCTCTCGAGACGCGCGTTCCAGGAGATCCAGCGCCACGGCTACGCGCGCGGCTACGAGTTCTCGGGCTTCAGCGAGAAGGACGTGCCGCCTGCGGCGCGCGACGCCAAGAAGCTGACTAAGCCAATGAAGAGCGATAGTGAAGGGAGTGAGGGAAAGAACTCAAAGAAGATCAAGCGTGAAGACTATAAGGTAACGCTCGTGCTGCGCGCCAAGCGCCACCCGACGGATCGCGCGGCGCGAACGGGCACAAGCGCGCAGAAGCGAGAGCAGGAACCGCTCACGGTCTCCTACGAAGTGCAGGTGTTCTTGGACGCGCAAGGTATGTTTGTGTGTATGTGTGTAGAACTGTCACTGGCGTATTGACCGTATGCTAACGTTACTGTGTGTGCATGTCGCGTTTGTAAAACAGACCAATTCTCGGTGGTGACGGCGTGGGAACTGGACGGCGACGACAAGCACGGCACGCGACTGTCGATCCAGCCGAGCGCGGCGCTGCTCAAGAGGCAGCAGCAGGCCAAGATTGCGGCCAAGAAGACGCTGCTGTCGTTCTTCGTGGACGTGGACGTCGCGACGGGCATCTTGGCCGGCGGCGTCGCGCTCATCCTCGCTGGCATCATCGTGCTCTACACTTCGCAGAAACCGGGACCGGCGGTGCGCCGCAACTCAGCCGACAACTGGGAACTCGCGACCGACAGCAAGAAGAACAAATAGGTTGGCGGTCGGTGGTTGTATCTGTGTTGCTGTTGCTCCCATGGTACTCAGCATTGTTGAGGGGACCAGTTTCCAACTGTGCGTGAGGCTAATGGAGACAGATATGTGACTACAAGTCACAGCCACGCCTGATGAATGACCGATCGTCTTTGCTCGCCAACAGTGCAACCCAGAGAGAGTTGAGGTGATACAGTCAACGAACGCCAAGGTTCCCTTTCCCGCATTCAATTTCCTTTTGTTTTTTGTATATATTTTGCATGTTTGTTTGTGTTTTGTTTGTCCAAAGCTGTCACGTCTTGCTTGACCCACATCTCACAGTTTTCCCCACAGATTTCTTCTCATTCTCTCTCTCTCTCACTTGGTCGATCGACACACTCACAGCAGGCAACAGGAATGGCAAGTGAGCACATACACTCAAACAGCACGAGCCCAGCGATGCAGAGGGGCTGTTTTTAGATAGCGCATCGATTTGTCAGCACGCTGCCAATCGAGCAATCCGTAGCGCACCTGGGTGGGTCGTCTTGGATCTGTGTCTCGCCGGTGGAGTTGAGTATCTTCGTGGCTCCGTGGTGCTTGCTTTCGGTGTGCTTGCCTCTCTTTCTGTCCGTCGTCCATGGTCGTCATCACGTTCTTGTTGTATTGGCACATCTTGTTTCTTCATCAACTCATTCATTCTCTTTCTCTCTCTCTCTTTCTCTCTGCGTCTCAGCCTTCTCCTCTCTTGTTCTTCTCTCTTGGACGGATCAAAAGCTGCTTCGGGTTAGCTGGGCTGGGCTTTATAAATTCGGATGGTGCAGGTTATGGTGCGGCACGCCATTCTGTAAATACGAGTCTTCCGTGTACGTGAAGCCCTTGAAGAGCTCCGAGTTGCTGTAGCTACCATACATGGACGACCCGCTACCACCCGGTCGTCGGCCCATTGCGATGCCGCGCGCGTGGTTGTCCGGACTCACCACCGGCATTTCTGTGAACTCGCGGTCGAACTGCGACGTGTCCTCCGCGCTCGAGAATGTCGGGCGCCAGGGCACAGGCACCTGGCCGAGCGCGAGCGCGTCCCACTGGATCTCGGCAAAGAACGGGTGGTTCTTGATCTCGCCAGCGTCATCTGGTCCCGTGCCAAGACGCTTCGTCGGGTCTCGCTCGAGCAGCTTAGAGAGCAGGTCCTTCGCCTGCACCGACAGGTACTTTGGGAACGTGAGGTCTCCCTTGCGGATCTTCTCAAAGAGACGGTCGCGGTCGCGGCAGTAGAACGGCGGCAGGCCCGTGAGCATCTCGTAGAGCAGCGCGCCGAGCGACCACCAATCGACGGCGCGGCCGTGGCCCGAACGATTCAAGATCTCCGGCGCCAGGTACTCGGGTGTACCGCAGAACGAATTCGCGCCAGAAAAGTCATCCTGGATGCCTTCTTTCGAGAGCCCAAAGTCAGTCAGGCGGATGTGTCCATTCTCGTCAAGTAGCACGTTCTCCGGCTTGAGGTCGCGGTAGATGATGTCGAGGTTGTGCACATACTCAATCGCAAGCGTGATTTCGGCGGCGTAGAAGCGCGCACGCGGCTCCGGGAAGCGCTGCACCTTGCCCAGGTGGAAGAAGAGCTCGCCGCCGGCGCAGTAGTCGAGCACAAAGTAGAGCTTGTCCGAGGTCTGGAACGCGTAGTTGAGCCCGACGATGAATGGGTGGCGCACGTACCCGAGCACGTGGCGCTCCGTGCGTGTGTGCTCCACCTGGTTGCGCTTGATGATGTTCTCCTTGCGCAGCACTTTCATCGCGAAGATCGCGCCGTTGTCCTTCTTGCGCACAAGCAGCACCTTGCCGAACGAGCCCTTTCCGATCACCTTAATCATCGTGAAGTCGTCCAGCTGCACCTTCTCCTTCTTCGGCTGCAACTGCGGGTTGTGGTGGTTCAGGTGGCCGCCGTGGAACGGCTGGATGCCGCCGGCCGCCAGGTCCGTGTTGTAGTCAAACGTGAACATCTGGAGAAGTCAAGTCAAAACCAAGCGTCCACCATCGCGAGACACACACAAGTACAAAACAAACACGTGTTAGTCAGCAAGTTGTTGTGGACAGATTGGTGTGGGTGAAAGACTTGTTTGCTTTGTTTACTTACGTCATCGTCGCGCAAGTCGTCGTGGGCGCGCGAGTCATCATCTGCGGAGTCAAACATCTCGTCCATCTGGATACGACAGCAAGAACAACAACAATCGCAGTTGCGAAGTTTGCGCGAAAATTTGCGCAATGTCAGCAACACACGCATATATTGCAACAACAAACCAACAAGCAAAAAAAGCATGCAAACGCAATGCCAACTTGCTGCAGTACACGTACATCGAGTTCGCCAATGTTGTTGCGAGCGCCATGTGCTGCGGCGGCATTTTGCTGCAAGCCTGGTGGAGGGATCTAGCAACAAGCAACCACAAACAAATGAAACGGTTAGCAATTGTTTTGCTACATGGAACAAGCAAGTTTATGCACGTACGTTGGCTTCGGCGCTGATGAAGTCGATGAACACGTGCGACGTGTAGATCGGGTGGTGGTGCAGCAGCTGGATGACCCACATCGAGAGCTCCACGCGCGCGCGCTCGACGCTCTCGGGGCTGCGCGGGTCGAATGTCTTTGGCGGGCATTGCGGAATGCCAGCGAACATCATGAGTAGCTATTGTACGAATTGTAGGAGAGAGTTTTGCGCAACAACAAATGTACGTGCGTGTGTGAGCAAGGCAACACAAAGCAAGCGCAAGTGGCAGCCGCGTGTATTCCTGTTGTTACCTGGGTGCTGAGGCGCTGGAAGCTGTCGTATCGTCTGTACACGGTCCAGCTATTGCTGCCGCCCTGCTGCACGCTCACGTAGAACACCTATCCCACCGCAAAAGCAAACGCAAGCAAGCAACGCGCAAGTGAGCAAACAAGCAAGCAGGCAAGTCGACCAGTCATGCATGCGCGCACACACACAAGTCATCATCACAAACGAAGAGCTACGGCTACATACCACATTGTCTGGCGAGTGTGAGTCGCGCAGGAGGCCGTAGCCGGTCACAAATACGCTGAGTGTCGCCATTCTCCTCTCCTTTTCTTCTGCTGTCGCTTGCTTGCTTGCTGCTGCGCGAGTGGTGGGGCTGAGTCTGATATCCGCACACTCAAGCGCAAGTCGCAGTCCCGCAGACACACAGACAAGCGCTGTCTCGAGATGGCTCTTGCTGCTTGCGGAGCTCGCTCGCTCTCTCTGCTCCAGTATGGACCGAAGAGTGTGCGCTTTCTGCTGCGCTTCTGCTGCTGTGTTGGCTGGCTGGCAGGCTGGCGGGCTGTTTGTGTGGATGTGTTTTCTGAACCAAATCAACCAGACAAGGCCAACAAACAAGCCAAACAAGCCAAACAAGCCAAACAAGCAAGCCAAACAAAGTCTCGCGAGCCAACAGGACGCAAACAAGCAAAAAGGAGTGAGAGAGAACTTGCAAGAACCAAGAAACGGCGTAAATTACATGCGTGTGTCTCATACCAGCAGGCTTGACGCAACGTCAGCCGCCCTTTCGCTCTCCACTTGTCTAACCAAATGTATGCGGCGCACATGCGGCTGCCATCGAGTCATCGCGAAGGAAAAATCGGTAGCTTACCACGAAGCTATTATCCTACTCTCTAATTGGCTGGATTGTCGTTTCTGACCGATCGAATGGGAGTTTCAGCCAATCAAAATTGTGCACGAGAGCAAAATAAATAAGGTCAGTTGCCGAAGAAGAAGAAGAAGAAGGAGAAGGGTCCGATCAATTTCGCGCCGAGGACGAGCTGACACCTTTTCTCGACTTTCGGCTCCGACTTGAAAGACCTCCAAGCGAAGAACTTGCTTGGCCCGATGCTGGAGACCAAAGGATAAAGCCCATGCAGCATGCATCCAGCTCTCATGCGCTTTGCTTTCTTTTTTGTCGCAGTTTTTGTGCTCTGGCTGGCTTTCCCGGTTGAGAGTTTCCCAGTTTTTCGGCTTTTATCCGATACTACGTCTGTCTGTGACGTCCAACCAGCCAAACGGTTGGATTTCGCTCCTCTGATTTCTGAAGTTCCAATGCGTCGAAAACGGCCGGATCTATCGAGCTCAATGATCTTGTGGCCCAGTTTTTTCTCATATATATATGGTTGTTGATATAAAAGTACAGCCAGCTAATCAGCGCTCTTACTTTACGGGTTGGTCTCTCTTTGTGTTGATTTTGTTTGTTTGCAGACCTGCTTGTTTGGTCGATCGCTCCCTGTCCTGCTTGTTGCTTTCCTGATTGCCGTCAAGATGTGAGAAACGGGTGCAGCGAGAGCTCCACAGCTGTTGCGCGCTCTATGACACGACATAACGCCCACGCAATTAGTCGAGTCAGTTCGTCTCAGTGCCAACATCAACCAACACCTTCAAGTACGAGCCAGCGAGCCAGACTGGGTTTTCTGATTCGTCACGCTCTGTATTATTCACAAAAGCGCGGTCTCTCACCTTCCGGGTTGATGCAGAAGCACCGCTGCAGAAACGCGAGCGCGTCCTTGGATAAATGCTCTGGCAGCGGCGGAGGCGATGTCGCGGTCGCGATCACGTACATCGCGAACAAACTGTTGGTCGCCCCCGGCCACGGGTGACGCGCTGTAGCCATTTCGATCACAGTGGCGCCAATGCTCCAGATATCCGCTTTGAAGCCATGTCCTGTCTGCTTCACAACTTCGGGAGCCATCCACGGCACCGAGCCACGGATCGAGCGCAAACTCTCCTCGAGACTCGCAGTGTGCATTTTCGTCGGCGAGTGGTGCGTGATTTTCGACGATTGGGCAGCATTGAGCTGCGGCAGTTGCTTGGAGCAGCCAAAGTCTGCGAGTTTCGACACACCCTGCTCATTCACGAGGACGTTTGCACCTGAGCAGTGAAAAAAGACACACATTGGCAAATTAGCGAAAGAGTGAGCGAGGGGCTCACTTTGCTGATACGTACAGTATCGTGAAGCGCCAGTCAAAGAGACAGCGAAGGCAAATATACTGAAAAAGAGACTTTGGTTCGCTCGTTGCGAACTCGCTCACCTTTGATATCTCGATGGACAACACCCATTGCGTGGAGGTACATCACCCCTTCGACGATTTGTCGCGTGAAAATCTTGATGAGGTCCTCGCTGAACGCGTCGAACTGCTTGAGCATACTAGAAAGTCAATGACATTACAAGTTTGAGGATTCATGAACGGCGGAAGTGCCAGATTTAATAACCTCATCTTCACACAAAGTGAGAGCAAACAAAATACCTGGCGATGGAGCCTCCAGGCACATACTCCATGAAGATGTAAAAAGAATTGTCCGAGCGATGGCTTCCTTTGTACCTGGACAAACAGACAGTCAGAAGGTTTGCTCATCAATCTAAAGTTACACCAACCAACACTGCGAATCGAGATCAGTATCAGCACGTACCGCACGATGTGCTTGTGGTTGAGGTTGTTCATCACCTCGATCTCTTCTCCAAGTTTCTGGAGCTGTTTGACATCATCTATATTCGGGCTCGAGCGCACTTCGATCTCTTTTACTGCAAAGAGCTCGCCCGTGATACTGTTGAGCCCCATGTAGACCTGTGTGGCAACAAATCCAACATCGTTGTGTAGGCGGTCAAAGATCTACAAACCACTGAGAAATCACACTCTGTATGTGTACCTTGCCGAAGGTACCTTCGCCGACGAGCTCTCCGCGCTTCCATTTCGTGATCGCACTATTGGGCGGCAATGTCGACGGAGACGTATAAGCAGAAGCAGAAGCGGAACTTCGAGACGATCGAGCAGCACTGATCGTCGGAGATCGCGACCTCGTGAGACACAACGAGGGTGAGTCAGCACCTCGCATGTCACTGCTTTTTTTGTTTCGGTTGCCAGCGCTGCCGCTGCTGAACGCACTTTTCACTTTCTCTTCCTTGGATGCGTGGCCCATGTGCAAGATCGACACCATCTCGCACGCGTCCTTGATGCTCTGTTTCCTTCTCCATGGCCCTTTCTTCAGTTTCTCGATTTCATCCTGCTGCTCCTGTTCACCCTTGCGCTGTACCTGGTCCTTTTGCTGTTGCATCTTTTGCTGGCTGTCGCTTGCTTGAAGAGTTTGTTGCTGTTGCTGCGCTTGTCGAGTCGATATCGCGTCCGGAAGTTGTCGACTCTTGCCTGCTTTCTTCCACAAATCAAACTTGTATACTACTTTCTCTTCTTTTTCCTCCTCTTGGCCCACGCCCACGACTTCATTTCCTCCGCGTTGAGCTTGTGCAAAGAAGAGATTGTCGCTAAGCTGATTGCCTTCGCTAATTGGAGCAGTGTCGGATCCTGGGGTTGACCGCGAGAAGCCCATCTCTTTCAAAGCGAGCTCCGAGATCGTAAAGCTACAGCGCCGGTCTTGATTGGTCGTGGTCTTTTTGCTGAAAAGTTTACTCTGGTGTTGGGCTAGAGCCGTGCCCCGACCAAGCTGAGCCACTGAAGCTGTTGCAGACGGCAGTTCCATCTCTCGGTCCTCATCGAAAGAAGATGACGCAGTGGACGTGGAGGAGTAGGAGGAGACCGCTATTCCTGGCTTTAAAACTATTGAAGAAGAAGAACTCCCCGTGCTAATGGAGCGATGAGGCTGGTGACGCTGAAAGCTGCATTTTGCATCTTCAAACCTGTGCACTACTGCCGACGACGAAGATGATGACGATGAAGACCACGAGCTCGGTCGCTCCGCCGGTCGCTTCCCAGATGGCGCGCGGGGCGTCAACACATGCGGTGACAGCGCTTCTTTGCTGACTTGGGAGATGTGCTTGAGTCTTAGGTTGCGTCCACTGGAGCTTCGATGCAGCTCGACCACTGGCTCGATACGCAGCATCTCCAAGTGCTTGTTCATCGGTGCATCATGTTGTTGGTGTTGCTGTTGTTGTTGCTTTAGTAGCGGTGCGGGCGTAGACAACGCCTTTCGTGAATGGGGGTGGGTCACTGAACCACGCGCTGAGTTGTTCAATTTCAGCCTCGCGAAGGCGTCGTGACGTGCCTGCTTGCTGCTACTGTTGTTATCCCCATCATCTTCACCATCGTCGCTGTCGCCAGCTTCGTCATTTTCTTCCACATCACTTGTCCCTCGCGCATAATCAGTGCCATCCTCGCCCTCACCCTCGCTGCTGTCACTCTCGTTCTCAATGACTAGATCGCGGTGATGACCGCTCAGTGCTCTGCTTGCAGTCAGCGCCTTGCGCCGGATCGATTCGACCACATGCAGCGCCGTGTCATAGTCGTTGTTCGCTGCACTGAGCTCACGCAGCGCACGCCCGCGCGCCTCATACGTCATGAAACCAACAAAAGATCTACGCACGAAAGGCTCAAGCGAGAGACAGAGGCGACACTGACAGCAGCCGAGAGCTTACCACGATGAGGAGCGACTCATGCATGCAGCACGCGGGCGATAGTCAGCGACAGCGGTAGGCGGCAGCGTTATGATCAGCGAGCGGACGAAGCGAAGAAGGAGGCGAGCTGAAGAGAGAGAGAGAGAGAGAGAGAGAGATCTAAGCGCGAGTGGGTGAGCGGGCGGCGGTGCGTCCAATGCGGAAATGAATGCGGAAATGCGGAAATGGCTGCGCAATGAGTGAGCGTGAGCGAGCGTGGGTAGGTGGGTGCGACGTTTCACACCCAAAGGCCCCGTATTGGTTCAAAAGGCGGAGGTGGCTACCCTTTCAACCAATGCAAGACAACTTCAACTTGCTTCTGTCTATTCTATTGGCTATAATGCGCATGTTTACCAAGTTTTGACACAAGTGAAGTGAAAATGACAAATGCAGGTGTCAGGAAGAAAAAATTGTTGGGGGAGGGAAACATCAGCGACAGATTAGGGTGAAATCTGGGAATCCGATCTCCTCTCTGACTCAGTTTTAGAACAGTCAAGAAGAAGAGCGAGCAAAGCATGTGGCGTGGATACCGCGCTCTCCTGAAGCGCTCGCCACGGACGTCAGGGCCATCTGCGCGCGCGTCGGCGCTGACAGCAGCATCTCTGGCAGCAGCGGCGACTGCGACGGTGACGTGGACGCTCTTGGACGACGGGAACAGATCGCGCGCGCATGCTGCCGCTGCCGCTACTGCAACTAACGAAAAGAGCGATCGGTCGACGCTGCATTTGGCATCAGCTTCAGTCGTGAACCCCACGGCGAACCCCGCAACGCTGGAGAAGATGAGGCTCACGAGGCGCTTCACGCGGCGTCGCCAGAAGCGCTCGCACAAGTTTGTGATCGTAGGCTCTGGCACGGCGGCGCATGCGGCGATCGAAGCAATCCGGCAGGAAGACCCTCAGGCCGATATCCTCGTGCTCAGTGATGAGAACGCACTCCCGCGAATGGATACTGACCCCTACACGCCCACACCCGCGCTGCAGGATGACGAGCAGATCGCAGAGCCGTTGATGGAGACGTACAATGAGTGGCGCCGCCACTTGACTGCCAAGCTCGAAGACGAGCCGAATGAGAGCTCATCGAGTAGCAACAGCTCGCAGTTCCCGCCACCGCTGACGCTGCTGCTCGACAAGAAGGAGATGCGCTTTGACGTTGAGAAGAACCGTATCCACTTGGGCGATGGCACAGAGATTAAGTACGAGAAGTGCCTGATCGCGTCGTCTGGAAAGCCGCGCCACTTTTACGTCTTGGACAGCAACCGTATCAGCTACAGCTTGAAGGACCGGATCAACCTATGCACGACGCTGAGTGACTTTACGCAACTGGATCAGCTACACAAACGCCCCGAGGTTGAATCAGTGATGGTAATCGGCGGAGGCTTTCTCGGCACGGAAGTCGCGACTGCACTTGCGACGGACCCACGCAATGCGCACATCAAGACCAAGCTGATCTTCACCGAATCGGCACCAACCAGTCGCTCGCTGCCGTTCTACCTCGCGGAGGAGCTGACGAAAAAGCTGCAGAGCGTGGGGATCGACGTGATCCCTGACCATTTGATCACGAGTCTCAAGTGTGAGGGTGAAGCGAGCGACTGCGAAGGTGTGATCGTTGAAGGTCTCGGACAAGGCAAGAAGATGCTCGTTTCAGACTACGTGGTGCTCGCATCGACCCACACAGATCCGAACCTACGCTTTGGTCGCGACACGTGCTTCGAGATCGATGAAGTGAACGGCGGCATTATGGTGAACGCGCAGCTCGAGGCGATCTCAGGGCTGTTCGTCGCGGGCAATGCAGCGAGCTACTTTGATCCGTACTTGGGGCGTCGACGCGTCGACCGCTATGACCACGCGGTCAACAGCGGCCTCGTCGCCGGGAGAAACATGGTCGCATCGCTGTCGCCGACCACGGGGAAGATGAAGAACTACAGACACCAGCCCATGTTCCGCAGCAACTTGCGTGGTATCAACGTGCTGATCGAAGGCATCGGAGAGATTGACTCGTCGCTGCGCACGGTGGGCGTGTGGGTTCAGCCGCGGAACAGCAACTCGCACACCCGCCAGCTTGGGTACTCGAGTTCGGCGCCGCCCGCGAGCTTCGACCGCGGGGTCGTGTACTATTTGAAAGGCAACAAGATCATGGGCATCCTGCTCTGGAACGCGTCCGACGTGCTGGAGAGCGCCAAGCAGCTGATGCTCTCACGACCAGAGATGCATGACAATGTGGTCGAAGAGCTCCAGCATGTGATCTCCATCGCCCCCACGGACTGGCTCCACGTGGTCGCGACGTGAGGAGGAAGAGACCGCAAAGCTCGATGCACGTAAGGTGTAGTGACCGTTTGTCTCGGAAGCTTTTTTTTACTTTTGTCTGTATGCATGCCATAATACCTCTCTCTCCTTGGACACTTGAGTGTGCCTGACGAATGGACACACCTCGAGATACGTGAAGAGAGCGATAAAGTAAGAATGAGGAATGGAAGCCAAGAGCTGTTGCTGACTGTACATGTTATTTGATTGTTCTCGTTCGTTACTGACAAAATGCACTCTTGGTACTGCACAATGTTATCCGCACCAAACTTCATCGTTGGTAAGTACTCGTTTGTTGGGCCGTGCACTTCCTGTACGTCTTCGTGTTCGAGATTGTCGGAGCTCTCATCTTCTATCTTGACTGATGACTGACAGAGTTGTGTTGTGTTGTCACCAGGAACTATAGTTGTGGTGTTTGTAGGTACACCAGCAAACACAAGTCAGCCTCTCGCCCGAGTGATTTGGAATCCGACAGTTGAACATCTACCTCTCTCTACTATTTCGGCACACTCTCTTAACGGCAGCAACGAAGTTGAAAGGTTGAGATGACGAGAAGGAAGCGGAAGTCCGATCAAGGTAAGATCTGGCATGCAATGCAATTGATAACCCTGGTAGTGGCCAGACCAGCTTCATTTCGCCTTTGTTGGAAAGAGAATCCCGAGTAGCTGCGGACAGTGTCGATTTTGTCCATAACGACAAGCATGCTACGCAGCCCACTGGTCGCTCGGTCAATATCGTGCTCATCGATTGCCGTCTTTCTTGCTCTAGCTGAACGAAGCTGTTCGAGGCAGCTGTCGACTGCTTTGACTGCGGACCATGCCGTGCTGAAGACCGCGGTGGTGCGTGCGGGTGAGTTTGGCTTCGTCTTTGTCTTGGTGCTCATCTTTCTCATACTCGTTCACCATGAGTGTAAACAAGCTTTTGTAGAGATCTCCAGCCTCATTCTGCCAGTACGTGCCAGCGAGGTGGTTGCTGTCCACTCGGTACACGTACCAGCGTCCTTTGTTGAACGTCCGTAAAGCTGGCGCATCGCTAGAAATATCTTCGCTTTCTGCATGAAAGCCGTTGATCGAGATATGCGACTCGCACCGCACGAGCGCGCCTTCCGAGAGCGCCAACAGCGAAGAGGAAGACGTCGAGGCAGGGATCGAGGCAGCCTGTGCGTCCTCTGAGAGCGCTTTGCCGACTTCCGCGGGTTTTGGAAACCACGGACGCAGCATCGAGTGGATGTTGACAGCGCCGTCGTTGTGCTCCCAGTGGTCGGCTTCGAAACCTGTTTTCCACCAACCACTATGGTGAGTTCTAAAGTGCATATCGTATAATAAGATGCTAATACCACGCCTTGCTTACCGTCGAAGATCTGCGGGAGTGAGTTGACGCGGCGGCGCATGAGCCACATGAGCCCGGCGAACGACGGCATCTTGGCGAGATCCAGTTTCTTCACGCGCCGCCAGAGCAGTACAGTCAGTAGCGTCACAGCGAGCGCTCGCACGCCAGGGCCGCGCAGTTTGCCCAGCAGCCGAGAGAATTTGCCCAGAGACGCTACAAGAGCCAAGGCAGTGAGGCCAATCTCGATACTGGGGACATTCTTGAGGCTCCGTGGACACGTCGTGATGCTCATTAAGTAGAGCTTGTCCATGTGCTGGAGCTTCGAGTTGCGCAGGATGCGGACCGCCGGTAGCGCGCCAAAGAGCGCCGTGTCCTTGGAATTGTTCACGGGTCCGCTCACAGACGCCAAATCCTTCAAGCTGTGGTTACGCCACTGCTCCATGTGCAGATTGTACGCGTTCTTGAGCAGCGGGATCTTGGAATAGAGTTTGTACCAGAGCGAGAACGCGACGGTGAGAGCGTGTCCGATACTGAACGACTGCATGTGGTGGCCTTCGTCATGGATGCCCATCACGTGGGTCAGCGTTGTGCCCGTGAGCGGTCCGGCGATGCTCACGAGGCTGCGCACCCACTTGTAGCTGCTGCCCACGTTGAAGAAGTCCGTGCAGAGCAATTGGTACAACTCGATCGCGGTCGTCGCGCCAAAGCTGTGGCCCACGAGGTGCACAGGGTTACGCTCGCTCCACTGCGGACATAACGGGTTGTCAAAAGTGGCGCCAAAGCGCTCGTGACGCGCTTCGCGCGCATGCTGTTCGCCGTAGTCGACTGTGCCGCCGAAGAGCTGGAAGAAGACTTCGCACGCGCGGTCGTGGTCGGACGACACGACGCCCACGTCCACGATCACGTGGTTGGCGTTGATCTGGCGCAGCTGGCGCTCGGGCCAGTACGGCGTGCTGCGGTTCCAGAGCGGCCGGTTGCGGCCATAGCCAAACACGCCTGTGGTGTGACATACAATCGAGATGGATACAGGAGAAGACATGGGTACATGTGGGATTTCTAGAGATGGTGACGAGAGAGCGAGCACGTCAGGAGAAGTGCGTGCGTTACCGTGGATGAAGACAACAGGGAACCTGGTCTCTGTGAGGCATGTGCTATCTGTCGCGGCCATGAGAGTTGTTGTTGCTGCTGCTGCTTGGCGACTTGGTTACTGGCGAGCAGAACGAAGAAGCTGCTCTGCTTGCTCTGCAAGGATTTGATGGCATGGATGGATCTTTTTGCATTGGAAAAGGCGCGATGATCTGAGGAATGCGAAGAATAAACTCGGTGTAAGACAAAACCTATATAATAGGCAAACAAGCTTAATTGTAAAAACGAAAACCTTTATATATTGATATTGGGCATTTGAAATACGATATGTATTTTACGAGTTTCGCGTGTGAAAAAGGGCACAGCTTCAAGCTGGCGCGCGGGTGTCACGTTTGACTTTCGCCTTTCACTTGACGCTGCGGACGAGGAGGAGACAACAGTCAGACGATTACCAAAAGAGAGTGAAGTGCTCGTTCCCTCTCACAATGAGCCACAGCGAGCCACGAAGAGCTCATGACGTCATCGCTCGCTCATGAGTGAACGCTTGGCCTTGACTACCCTCGAATAACCCCAATCCATCCATGAGCATTCAAATGATTGTTACTATGTTTCCTCGTTGATTTCTGGTTCTGGTTGTCTTCTCATTCATCCCAGGCTGTCTCCTTGAGCAATGGTGTCGGAGTGGCGGTTATATCGATGACACAACAGCAGTGGCCTGAGCTCAAGAACGCGAATAAACAAACTTTGTGCATGTATTTTCAATAATTAAAGCGCTCACTCACGCTGCTGGAGAAGCTCCTTCCATCCAAATCCATCTGACCACCTCGCAAAGCCAACAACAAAGTCCTTAGTCATCGCCATCACAAAAGTCCAGCCAGAAGAAATGCCCCCCCAGCGCCCCTCAGGCGAATATCGCCGAAGACTCGTTCGTCTCGCTCTCTATGGCGTTTGTACTGTAATTGTCGCCATCCTGCTGGAAATTGAGCAACTGGCGCTGCGACTTGGACGGCTTAAGCTCGCTCGTGGTATAATTCACGACCACCTCATCATCATCAACTGGCTCCGTCTCATACTCGTACTCATTCTTGATCTGCGCAAACAAGCTCTTGTAGAGGTTCCCAGCTTCGCGGTCCCAGTACGTGCCCGTGAAGTGGTTGCTGTTCACACGGTAGACGTACCATCGCCCTTTGACAAACCGCTGCGACGCCTGCATCTGGCGCCGCTGCTCCTCTTCTTCCGCATCGTGATGGAAGTCGTGGATCGAAATATGTGAGTCGCAATGTGGCAGCGAACTTCCGCTTGTGGCACTCGTAGTAGCACCACCATTGGCAGGCTGCTCTTTCTTCTCTACTACTGCTGCCGTAGAGAGCGCAGTCGACGACTGGGATGTCGGCAGCGTTCGTGTGTGCGGGTCCATGTGCTCCATGGACGTCGCGGTCGAGAGCTCTTGGGGCTTTGGGAACCACGGACGAAGCTGCGAACGGATGTTCACGGCGCCGTCGTTGTGCTCCCAGTGGTCCGCTTCAAAGCCATCAAAGATCTGCGGCAGTGCCTTGGCCGTGCGGCGCATGAGCCACTTGAGACCGTACAGCGACGGCAGCTTGGCAATGTCGAGCTTTTTCACTTGTCGCCACAGAGACACAAGGAGTAAGAACCCAAGTACGCCTCGAAAGCGGCGCGTCGTTGCGAATCGCGGCCACCAGCGCGGGAACTTGCCCCACAAGAGCAGCAGGAGCACCGAGAGCGTCGAGACTTCGCCAACGGGCACGTGGCACGTCTTCGGGGACGTCACAATGCTCATCAAGTGCAGCTTGTCCATATGCTTGAGCTGTGAGTTGAGCTGCACGCGTCGTGAGGGCAAGATCGAAAAGAAACCCGAGTCCATCGACTTGTTCACTGGTCCGTCGACCGCGCAGAGCTGGCTCAGTGAGAGGTCTATCCACTGGTCCATGCGCAGATCGTAGGCGCCTCGGAGTAGCGGGATTTTTTCGTAAACTTTCCCCCACACACCGAGCACAATATAGAGCAAGTGTGCCGTCGAGCCACGCTTCATCTCCACGTCGTGGAGTCCGACCATGTGCGTGAGTGTCGAGCCTGTGAGCGGCCCCGCGATGCTCGTGATACTACGCACCCACTTGTGGTTGCTGCCAACGCCGAAGAAGTCCGCGCTCACGAGCTGGTAGAACTCGAGTGCTGTGAGCGCACCGAGGCTGTGGCCGACCAGGTGGATCGGGTTCTGCTCGCTCCAGTTCGGGTGCAGCGCCTTCTCAAACGTCGATCCGTACCGCAGATGCGCTGTTAACAATTGCCAGGAATCCCAAGTCGCATCCGTCAGTTAGTCTATTAGAGCAAGTCATAAAGCTAGCTACCTAGAGCAGTACTACGTACTGGTGTGTTTTGCGTGCTCTTCACCATAGTCAACCGTGCCGCCCATGAGCTGGTAGAACATCTCGCACGCGCGGTCGTGGTCAGACGACGCCGTGCCCACGTCTACGAGCACGTGGTTCTGGTTCAGCTGCGCTAGCTTCTGCTCGGGCCAGTACGGCGGGAAGTACCCCCAGGCCGGGTGGCTGCGACCATAGCCGAACACGCCTGTAGGGGTTAAAGCAAGTTACATGCAACACGAGTCAGTTTGTGTCAACGCCATTGCCACATAGCAGCAAAGCCAGGTGCACATGTAGCAATGCAAACTGGCGCGCGCACCCACCATGGATGAGCACGACGGGGAACTTGGTCTGCTGTGGCGGAGGCTGCTTCATTGAGGAGACGACGAAGGTGCGCGGGGTCCTTCCTGCGACGTGTGGCGAGTATCTTCAAGCCGGCGGATTCGCGAATGGCAATTGACCCTAAACGACGCGGATTGCGGACACATGGTGTCTTGTTGTTGTGTGGAGTCGTTTTCGTATTTAAGCGCAGTGCACGGACTGTATTGCTGGATGATGAAGTCAGTGCCCATCATCCTCACGGCGTACGTTTCCATAGCCAGATAATAATATCTTCAAGCATAGACCTGATGATGAACTTATATATTATTTAGAGAAGGATTTGCTTTCTTGCAGTCTGATCTTGATTGTTTGAGCGATGAGCTTTGCCTGAGCAACGACATCAAGCATGGTCAGTGATGAAATGATATGGACGTGACGCTTTACCAGCAAACGCATCCTGTGGATCGCGCGATGTAATTGCGCCCACTGCGGCGTTGTCATTCATATATATGCGCATGTACAGTACGACAGTGATGGTCTCTCTCTTGTTAAATACTGTCAGCTCATGCAAGTGGTTAAGATTACACAAACTTCCGCCTCATTACGTCTCAAACTCGGAGGCGACGACGCGCAGGAGATCGCGGAACAATTGCGGCGCGTCGGCATCAAAGTGCGTACCGGCCATGTGGTTCTTGCGCACGCGGTGCACGTACCAGCGACCGCGCTGCAGTGTGCGCTTGCGGTACTGCAGAGGCAGTGGGGTCATAGGCAGCAGCGGTAGCTCGGCATTGGCTATAATCCCAGCAGCAGGGCTTGCGAGGAGCTCTTCGGCAGTGAGTGCGCTCGAGTCACTATCTTCGCCACTGTCATTTTCGAACTCTGATGACGACGTGGATGACGGCGACAGGGGCGCCGTATAGCGTGGAGATGGCAGCGTTGAGCTTGAAGCAGTGGACGCGGTCGATGCGCGCTCGTCACTGCTGTTTGATGCATTTATCTCCGAGAGTTTATTTTTGCCACCGCCATTTTTGAGGATCGACGCCGGCGTCCACGTGCGCAGCATGGAGTGGATGTTCACGGCGCCGTCGTTGAGCTCCCACTCGTGGCGCTCAAAGCCTGAACAGTACCAGAGACTCTGGTTAGACTTCTATTCAACAGTTTCTAATCACCACTGACAGAAATGAGTGCCATTACTTTACCGTCGAAGATCTTGTGAAGTGCCTGTACGCTCTTGTTCATGAGCAGCATGCACGCGTGCAGCGACGGGATCACCGCGTAGTCGATCTGCTGCATCCGCTTGCGCAACAGCAATGAAAGTCCCACGGCCATTATGACCAGCAGCGTAGTCATCTGAGCTTCCAACATATCTGTAAGCCATGCCGCCATGCCCGCAATGCTCAGCAGTAGTACTATGATGAACGTCAACGTGATCTCCACGATTGGGAACTCGACATGGCTGCACGTGACCACGCTCGCGAGGAACACTTTGTCCATGTACACGAGCCGGCTGTTGCGCTCCAGACGCAGCGCCGGCAGGGTGTTGTACACCGCAAGGTCCTCGGACATATTGATCCGTCCCTCTGTCGACAGCACTTCGCGGTAGCTCGTGACGCACTCCCACTGGGGCATGCGGTAGTCAAAGATCTGCTTGAGCACGGGAAAGTCCGTGTGCAGCTTGAACCACAAACCAAGCGACGAGCCGATCAAGTGGCCCAGCGTGTACGCGCGCATGCTGGCGTCGTGCAATCCAAAGAGGTGCGTGAGCGTCGTACCCGAGAGCGGTCCCGCGATGCTCGTGATGCTGACCACCCACTCGTGGCTGCTGCCGACGCCGAACGCGTCCTGGCAGATGAGCTGGTAGAGCTCGATCGCCGTGGTCGCACCAAAGCTATGGCCGAGCAGGTGCACGGGATTCGTCGCGCTCCAGTGCGGGTGCAGCGCCGTGTCGAACGTCGCGCCATAGCGGTTGTGCCCAGCCTCGCGCGAGTGCTGCTCGCCGTAGTCCACGCGTCCGCCAACCAGCTGGTAGAACGCTTCGCAGGCGCGGTCGTGATCGGACGAGAGCGCGCCGACATCCACGATCAGGTGGTTCGCGCGCATCTCGATCAGCGCGCACTCGGGCCAGTAGGGCGACCACGAGTCCCAGAGCGGCTTCCGGCGGCCGTAGCCGAACACGCCGTGGATGAGCACCACCGGATGCTTGGTGGTGGCGGCAGCCATTGCTGTCATGGAAGTGCTGTCTGCCTGTGTGGCTGTCGGTCAAAAGGTGCAATGCGTCTAATGGAAGGTAGAAAGGAATGCGTGTTCTGTGAAAAAAGCGTGATCGTGATCGTGGAACACCAAAGAACTGAAGCTGATGGTCACAGAGTGAAGCCATTTTGCAAAAAAGTCAGCAAGGGCTTGGGTCGGTCGTTGGAACACGACCGAATTCAGTGTCTCACAACAAAACATACTGCTTGATCGGAAGTGAATCATTTGAACGAAACAAAAGCATATTTCATAAAAATGTATCTTATATCGGCCACCCGTCCGCCACTCGTCCGACATGAGTATCT
>JALBZD010000577.1:0-21816 GCA_038050675.1 Globisporangium cylindrosporum | reverse complement strand
CAACCATTTCCAGCAGTCCCAGCAAATTCTTTTTCCGCCTGAGCTACCTGCAGAGTAAATCGCAACCACTACAATAGAGCAATTCGCTTTGCCTTCTGTCGATCACGAGCAGAAGCCTCTGGCCTGCTAGTGAATGCACGAGCCTATATCGTCGTCCGTCGGTGGATTTGGTCGTTAATCCCCTCGTGGCCTCGTTTGGCTTTGCGCCAGATGGTCTGCGAGAATGCACACGAGGAGGCGCCGGTGAGTAGCTGTAGCAGAGAGAGGGAGTTGACGGATCCTGAAAAGCTTTATTCGAGTGCCCATTTGCTTGCCCGGTAGTGCAGTAGTGTACTCAGACAACACAAGGAGAAGGGGAGACAGAGAGAAAAGAATTCCACCTCCTCAGCATCGATCATTTTTAAATTTGCCACCAGACCAGCAAGTCTCCTTCCTTCCTTCCTACCCACAGCAATCAGCAAAGCTACTCGCCAACCTACTACCCCCTGCCCCCTTCACCCGCCTCAAGAAATGATGAAGACCTCTGCCATTCTCACGATCACGACCGCCACTCTCGCCATGATCACCCTCCAGGTCGACGCCCACGGCGGTATGGTCAACCCTAAGCCCCGCGCGCTCACCACCATGAATCTCGCCATCGACAGCACCTTCGGCTTCCCGGTTTCCATGCGCGGTGACTACACCCACGGCAAAGGCGGCAACTGCTTCGGCTTCACGCCCAACAAGAGCCTCCAGAACCTCCCGCGCGGGAAGTCCAAGATCTCGATCCGCGCCAACGACGGCGCCAACCACATCGGACCCTGCACCGCATTCATCGTGGACCCACAGGACGTGAACCGCCGCATCCAAGTGGGGAGCCGGAAGGACTGCATGCGCTCGCTGCATCCGACCCCGGGCAACAAGGGCGACACCCCGATCCCGGCTGAGCTCTGGATTAACGTGCCGCAGGGCAACCTGCCGTGCCGCAATGGCCACTGCGTGCTCCAGTTCAAGTTGGAGGCGCAGCACGTCACACCGTTCGAGCACTACAACAACTGCGCGGACGTCGAGATCAACTAAGGTTTACCGCGTGAGCCTGCGACCAACATGTAAGCAGCAGCAACCACGACCAAACTGCTGATTCCTCCAAAGTCGCGCGCTTCTGGGATTGATGGTTAGAAGGCTGGCGTTGAAACGACTTTTTTGTCGTTGGGGATGTCTTAGGCTCAACTCAACGCACTTGAACAAGACGGTGTAGACTTTTGAGTTTGTAATAGATCCCCAGTGATCGCAATGATTGGTGGATGAACTCTCTGCCCAACTGCAGATCTGGGTGGGAAATCGCTAATTTTGAAACGAATACAAGTGTCAATTTGTATTGAAGGAAAATCGCGTGAGCTATTAAGTTTTCATCACCGCTGTACCACTAGCCACTTGTACCAACCAAAGTTTTTCCGGTGCTGCGCTGAAGCGTGGTTGACCTGCATCATGAATGTAGACACATACTGTAAACACTAACACGAATTCAAGTGTTGGCATAGCGCTGTTGGGGGTACTCTCCATTCGCTGACATTGTGGAAGATTTTGAATGTACACAGATCGAAAGTTGAGACTTTCGGATCCTTTCCTTGGTTTGGAGAGCCAAAGCCCCCAACAACAGACGGTCATCAAAGAATTTACATCGCCCGCATTACTTTATTGATACAAATACTCACAAAATCTTGTCGGCACTCCATCCACACATACTCACTGCTACTCCACCACACATCTCTATGCTCTGCGGTAGGTCACATCACACTTCTCCACTGTTTCATAAAGTTCTCGTTTTTTCCTTCAAAAATCCGGCAGACGCACCATCCCAGGCGCGCGTGCAAAGCGCGCTTTGCGCTTGCGAAGCGGTCGACTTTCAAACTCTGCCAGCTTGGTTTCGATGCCTTCCAGGTCGCCGCTTGAGTACATTTGGATCGAACCTGTGCACGAGTACTTGGTCTCCGTTACCTCCACTGCATCTGCATGGGTCTGCTGACGCCTCTCGCAGTCTGCAGAACTGAAGTCTGAGTCTGATCTTGAACCTGAGTTTGAATCTGAACTTGAAGAGCTCGTTGATACCTGGATCTCTTCGTGAGACACGTGTTCCTTGCTCATCAACAGCATGGTCGCCACTGTGTCGCGCGTGAACTGGGACGTCGTGACCGGAATCACAAAAGTCTGCAGGTTTGAAGGCACTTCGATGCTTGTGGCGCGCGACCACTGTTCTTCTCGGCAGAGGTTGTCGATGAACTCGTCTTGAGCGCGCGCATTGTCCCCATTGCTTGTCGCCCCACCTGCTGCTGCTACTGCTGGATCCTGTTCACCACTGGTCGCCCCTTCTCCCGATCGCTCTTCTTCTTCGCCTGGTGACCGTGATTGCGGTCGTGTGGTCACTGGCGTATGAGAGTTCTGGTCAGCGCTGTCATCACCCCCAGATGTGACCGGTGGTGTTGGAGTTGACGGTGTCGTTGATCCCGTAATGCTACTACTGCTATCAAGTTTATACCGCCACGAGTGCCCGAACACGTTGTTCTCGATGAAGCTCGCTGCTGCCGACACTTTGGCGTACACTGCCGGCACGTCCTTGATCCCGCAGCCCCAGCCAAAACTCGACAGCGCGACCAGGTACTTGTCGTTATTGCTCCCACTATCGCCATTGAGTTCCTGCACGAGTGGCGCGCCAGAGTCACCCTGGCACCCATCTTTCCCCTCTTCACCCCCAGCACACACGATGGTCGCGTCCAGACTCGAGTCGCCAATTAGACTATTGCAGACAGAGTTATGCACTAGCGGCAATGAGAGCGACTGGATCTTTGCCTTCTCGCCTTTGGATTCCAACTCCTCGTATCCGTAGAGCGTCAGTCTCAAGGTATTACCGTAAAGCTCTGCGTCTTTTTCATTGTCAAGCACCAGCGGCGGCTGGATGCTGATGTACATAAGCTCGACGATTGCAAAGTCGTTCAGCAGCGTTTTGGCGTTGAAACCTGGGTGGATCTTGACACTCTTGATGCGGATCTGCTCACCATCCGTCTCGGAAGACGCGTACTTGGAGCCCACGGACACAAAACTGAACGCCACGTCCTTGACACAATGCGCTGCCGTGAGCACGAAACTAGGGGCGATCAGCGTCCCCAGACAGAAATTCTGCGCGTCCTTGGTCTTGCGCAGCCCCGAGAGGTACCCTTGAAGCGCAGTCTCGCTGCCGCCGATCGTGAAGAGCCCTTGGTTCGTCCAGACGTCTTGTTTCTGGGTCGCCTGCTCGATGAAGTTCTTGATCCCGGACACCAGAACGTACGGATGCGCCACCGCCTTTTTGCAGTCTTTGCTGTGGCAGACGCTCAGACCCGCGAGCTGGTTGCCAACCAGGACGAAGCTGTTGATCGTGTTGAGGCTCTTGCGCTCCTGCACTCTCTGGGGGACTACGCACATCTCGTGCTGGCGCAGACTCGGGTCTCTCGACAAAGTTTCGCCGTTCACACTGCTAAGTGCGCAAAAGTACCAGCTCACTCTCCGGAACGCTCCGATCGTCTGAACTTTTGGTACGGCCGGGTGCACGATGAACTGGTTCGTGACACGATATGCCTCGAAGGTGTTGGTCATCTCGACGTTCGTCATGTTGGCCACCGATGCCTCGTCGGGGAGAAGCTGGAACGGCTCAATGTCGCTCCGGGGCGTCTGCAGCCGCACGATCGCCATGTTGGTCGCTGCTGATTTGTTTTTCGCGTCATAATCTGGGTGGTAGATGATCTCGATTACTGGGATCCAGTGCTCCACGTCGCCGACATCCACATGCTCACTGCGAAGTCTTCTGGTGCTGGTTGTCTTGACGTTGTTGCTGGTAGTGTCTGTAGCCAGGGTTGAATTTGCTGCTGTTGATGATGCTGACGAGGAGGACGAGGAGGAAGTGTTGTGGCCCTCAGTACTACTGGCCGACGACGCTGTCTTTGCTGCTGCCTGTGGGTCCCTCTCTTTCTCTCGCTTCACGTTTCCATCGCTCGTCTCCCCTGTTGTTGTTGGTACTGTTGGTGTTGTTGTTGCAGCAGTGGTAGTTGTTGTCTGATCTTGCTGTTCATCCTGGGGTTCTTTCTCGCTATAAAAATCCTCGCGCAAGTTCCCAAAGAACGCCCACGCGATGCTCTTGCCCTCCACGCAGGACGCGTACGTGAGCAGCGCGTCGGGAGCCACGAGGAGCCCCATGCACCAGTCGTCCTCCATCTCTGCTTCTCGCTGAGTCGTCAGGATCGCCACGCGGTCCATCACGAAGTTCATGCTGCGCACGCCCTGCACGTTCCACGACACCATACGTACGACGCTCTTTGACGCCACTGCCGCTGCCGTCTGCGCATGGGCGGCGCTACTGCTGATAGTTGTAGTGGTATCAGCGCCAATCAAGACCGTTGGGGAGAGTACCAATAGGAAGAGGAATAAAGAGAGGCGACTGCGGATACTGCTGCTGTTGCTGGAGAATGGAGCCATCACGCCGCGCTCATCGAGTGACAGATGGATGGACGGACGGACTGACTAGGAGCAGATGGGGACTTCCTTCGTACAGAGAGCGCTTCCTCTGTTGTTTCTGGCTGTGTGCGTGGCTCGCTCGCTCGAATCGAATTGTGTGCGTCAGCTTAGTCAATCAGTCAGCCTGTCCGTCCATGAGGGTTCCATATTGCCTTCATTTTGTCGAGCTGCTGAAATTTTGAAGCTCATCTTCGCTTGGCTTTCAGACCAGAAGGACCAACACATCATCGGCTGCTGCAGGTATGGGCTACTATTAATCTCTGTCTTGACAGTTTTTCGACTTGGAATTTGTACGAGAGGGTCTCTAATAAAGTGCGAAAACCCGCGTACTGTAAAATCGAAAAGCTCACGCCGGGAAAGAAAGGATCTGATTCCGAAATTCGCGATCATAGCCCTTCTTAAAACTGTACACGAGCAGGTCTTTGAAGAACATACGTTTTTAACGGAGAAGATGGTACAGTGTACCAAGAGCAACGCATCTTAATCCTGCGAGCCCCCAATTTCCACTTCACTCGCATCAATCCCAATAATATGGCGCCGCCTCAAGCGACACCGATGTCCCCAACCAGCTCGGGGCCTCCACCGCCGACGAATGCGCGCGCGCTCGCCACCGTGGTCTGGGCGGGGGTCTTCCTGCGCGCTGCCGTGTACTCGCTGCCGTCGCTGCAACATACTTTGGCGTCACGCCCCGAGCTCGTCACCGCCGTGTCGTCCTTCCAGCGCGTGCGCGAGAGCGCGTTCCTCTTCGACCACGTGGGCTCGCCATACGCGGGCGACGTGTTCCACCAGCCGCCGCTTGTCTTCGCACTCTTCTACCCGCTGCTTTCTATTGGTAACGGCTATCAGTACACTGCGTCGTGCGCGCTCTTCGTCTGCGTGGACGTGCTCATCGCGCTGGGCTTTGTGCGGCTCGCGCGCCGCACGCTGCTACTGGAAGAGGGCGTCGTGCCGAAAGACGCGGCCAACCGAGAGATCTGGCTGCACAAGATCCCCGTGTCACCGCTGCTTTCGCGAGCGAACCTACCGGTCACGGTTGCGTTCATGTAAGTGACTGTGCATCGGTGGCTGACTTGGCAAAACATGATAACTATGTGGTGTGTTTGCTGATCATTGACCCTTTGGGTATGATCTCTGTGACTGTCCTTAGATACATGTTCAACCCGCACTCGCTCGCGTCGAGCGGCGCTATGTCGACCGTGTCGCTGACCCACTTGGCTGTGCTCTACAGCATGGTGTTCGCTTCGGAAGGTATGGATCCATATGCGCTTGGGTTTCATCAGCACACTGAATGTGTAATGTGTGCTGATGATTTTGTGCTGTTACAATGCGCAACAAGGTGCGGTGGTCGCCTCGATGCTCTGCACGGCAATCGGGACGTACTTGTCGCTCTACCCTGCGGTGCTGCTGGTGCCGCTCTATCTGCTGCTCCAGAGCGCCAAGGCTTTCCAGGCAAAACAGAGTGGTGCGAGTCCAGCGAACGTGAAATCATCGCTGCTGTCAGTCTGTGGCGCGAGTTTCGTGGTCACGCTGGGGCTGCTGATGTACCTCTCGTACACGCTAAGCGGCAGATGGGACTTCCTCGATGTAAGCATTTCTGCTATCCTTTATGTGGGTCTCAATCGATCTCAGTAGCATGTATCTGATTCTCCTTATCTGTTGTTCTCATTGCTTCTATTAGGAAACCTACGTCTGGATCGCGAAGTACTCGGACTTGACGCCAAACGTGGGCATCTTCTGGTACTTCTTCATGGAGGTCTTTGATCGCTTCATCCCATACTTCCTGTTTGTGCTGCACATGCACCCGTGCATCTATGTCTATCCGCTGCTTCTGCGACTCAAGTACGCATTCTGATGCTGAAGAATTGTACTGTTGGCTCGTATCTTCTCTTAACAAACTTGCTGTTGTTGCCTGTTGCGATCTGTAGACACCGTCCACAAGCGTACGCGAGCACGCTTGTCGGGATCTTTACGCTCTTCCAAGCCTACCCGTCGTTCGGCGACTTTGGCTTCTTCCTAACGGCGATCGCGCTGCACCCAAAGACCATCATGAGTACGTAGGTGGTGATGCCTGAATCTGTAGCTGTACGTCATTGGTATCTGATGTTCCATTGTGTATATTTGCTCTCTTTCTTCTGTAGCCATCGAGAACCGATACGTGTACGCGCTCGGCGTGGGTGTGGCGACATGCATGCTGCCTGTGATGTGGTTCCTGTGGCTCTTCCCAGCGTCCGGTAACGCTAATTTCTTTTACAACCAGACGCTCGTGTACCAGATCTTCAACTCGCAGATCCTCACGGCGTTCGTCGCGGCGACTATGAAGCGCGACAAGGACCTGCAAAAGTATCGACAACGTATGCAGGCCGCAGCTGATGCGGCAGCGAAAGCGGCGCTCAAGAATTAGTTCTCCATTCACCCATTTCGTCCAATCATATCTTCGTCTATCAATGGCAGCATGACGCAAAGATTACTTACGATGACTCTGTTCTTGTAGGGTTGGATGGTTGAAAGTTCACTCTTTTCACTGGATATCTGCTACTATCTCCTGCCTTTCAGCACAACCGGGAGTGCCGTGAACGGGAACGGTAAGGCTGCTGTAGAACTTGTGAGTGCACTGGTTCTTGCTGCGGAAACGATGCTGATGCGTCCGTTGGGCGGACTCGGGAACTCGCGCTGGTAGGGGGACGACTTCTTTATCTTCGGCAGACTCGTTGGTCCGCCGTTCTGCGGTGGTTGGTGGTGAGAAGCAACACACATTGTATTAATGTTGTCAGTGCATGAAAGCGTAGGCAGATGCAGTACTTTGGGGGGTGAAGCTCACCTCTTGCAGGGAATAAAAATGGTCGTCGTCAAACTCCAAGTCGCTCTCGTCAAACTCAGAGAATTCGGGTTTCAGCAGCGCTTTCCGCGACATTCGATGGCGAAGCGCTGGCGTGCGCGTGCGAGTGTTCTGTACATTCTTGGGCGATTGATGCTGCGTGCAATGAGCAATGAAAAAATAAGTGAGAGAGAGGGTCAGGTGAGTGCGTATCCGTATCATGGAGTTTACAAGAGGGCGAATATTTACGTGATGCTTTGATTGCGGTCGGTTGCCATTTGTTTCAGGTATGCTTTGATCCGGAGATGCCTGCTGTTGTTCTATATTGGAAAGCGGATCAGCTGAGAAATCGATGCGACTGGAGGGCTGGTGGAAGGACGATTTCCTGATATTGTTCTGTCGGTGCTGCTGCTTCTCAGTGGATTTGAGCATCATCGCCTTGAGCTGGTTTTCGAGTGGATCGTTTGACTGGGTTTCCTGAATCGCTGGAGTTGCAACGTGTGCTTTCGATTGCCGGATCGAGGCTTTCCTCTTGGTCGTCTCGTCAACTTTGAGCGTGACGCCCTTTGTGAGCGGCGTTGTCTGCGGATCCAGCTCAATCCTGGGGAATGATTCGAATGACCCTCGTTGTCCATCGAAGAGCGCGTCCTACAACAAGCGAAAGCACAGATAGACATACCCAAAGCCAAGCCAGCAAGACAAGAGGTGTCAGGAGTCTCAGACAGAGAGAACGCGAGACACTTGTCAGAAATCGTACCTGAAGCGCAATGCTGGGAACTCGACACCCACGAGGTGAGTTACGCGATTTTGAAGCGCGAGTTGGTGACTTGCTGGATTGCAATTGACGGCCAACTTGGTTCTTGTTTGCTGTAGGAGATCCAGATGCGCCAGTCCCAGCAGCGATAGTGCTTGGCAATTCCTGCACCTCAACAAGACTCGAGGGCAAATACACGCGGGGCTCGATCGTGCTCTTTTGGAAAAGGTCGAGCAGGAGATCCTGCCGAGGCTTCTTCGCGACGAGGAAACAGTTCTCGCCCACGAGCAGTTCTCCGTTGCGATCAAGCATCACGACGTCCGACTGCAGTCCGTCGTAGTCTTCTTTCCGGAACGTGATGCTATTCTCCGATATCACCAGGTTCGTAGTAGAACCTCTTGAGACATGTTCCAACCCAGGGTGGACGATGCTAGCTTTCGAAGGGGATACAACCGAATTGGCATCAGCTATTGGTATTGCTGTCGCTAGCACAGAGTCGCCGCGCGTCAGAGGCCGGAACCCGCCTCTTGTGCTCCCCTTCCTCGCTAATAGCGACATTGTCAGTGCTTCCTCCTTTTCCAGAGAGATCGTTGGATCTGCGAGCGACCGCAGTTTCAGCTTCAGGTCACCCTTGCGATGTACCTCACGCGCGATCCGCTGTCGAGTCTCACGAGTGTCGATGTCGCTGGCGATCTCTTCTCGCCGCTGGGCTTCTTTGAAATCGAATAGAGCGCGAGAAATTGACGCCGTGCAGAGCGGTCCGCGCGCAGAATTGTCGGTGCTGCTCCCCCATTGTTGCTGATATTGAACATCGCCACTCTCGGAACCGATTTTCGATCGTTTACCAGGTGAGCGAGTCTTGTGCAAGGCCGATGTCTGTGACTGAACCTCGCTGCTGGTACTGCTCTCATCCCAGGGAGTGATGTGAAATGGATCGCATGCGGGCTTTGAAAGCGGACTTGTCTGGAACGAGAGCTTGGCGAGCTTGATTGCGAGCACCGACTGCCTCAGCGGTGCCGCGGTCGATCCGCCTGCCCTTCCAACGCGAGACGCAGCGCGAGAAGAAGCGCGAGACGGTGAGCGTGAGTTCCCGTTCTTCACCATGTGCGCCATGGATTTGGAGGCTTTCTCCTTCTTCTTCCTCAAGCCCAGCGCCGCGCCGTGTCGGTCGTTGTCCTGGAGCGGTGGTTCTTGGTCGAGAAGGAACTGCAGGTCGCCGTCCTGATCCACGTGGGAAACATCAGAGAGCTGAACCGCAGCAAAGAGCCCTTCGAGTAAACCCTGCACTGCTCTGGAAAACTGTGGTGTAAGGCGACGCCCGCCGAGTACAAGTCAAGGGGGTGATCAGAAAGGTTTGCAAGTGAGCTCAATGTATTGTATATCCATGTGAATCAACTGTCCTCACGTCACTTACGACTGAGTCTGCATCTGGCTCAGACTTCTCAGTGTGCTCTGCGCTATCATCACCATCCCCACTGTTGCAAAAATCAATGTCCACGTCGACTGAGATGGAGATCATCGAGTCCTGTAGCGTACAACCAACCAATTTCAAGTGCCCGGGCTATCGTTAGTCAGATAATCTTCGTCTGTGATCATTGGGATCCAAGACAGTAGAGCCGCACAGCAAACCAAGCACCACTCAAACTTACCACTCGAAGCGCTTTTATGTACTGGTTGTCCGCGTCTTCATCGTTGGCCATGACACTACCAACATCGCTCTCATCAACTGCTGCTGAGTCGGTCATTTTTCGCACAGGAAGGAGGTAGAAGCCTAGAGTCCGTAAGCTTCTCAATTTCTAGCGTCAAGGTCCAAATCTCGTCATCTATCTAGGCTGACTGCATCAGCTAGCGTCTTTTGTGAGCGTGACTTTGGCTGACTTTGAATGATGCCTCGTCTTCTTTTTAAAGCAAGCTGATCTGTCAGGTTACTCAGCTCGTGCAAATCGGTTGACAGCTGACTTTGTGATCCAGAAATACTTCCTACTCACTAGTAGTGATCCAAGTTGTTCTGCCAGGAATACCCGGTACACGAAGGTGAGAACCACCGGAAATGCGCATCATCCATTCTTTCACACAGGGCTGGGACGATAGGTATTTGTGATTCGCACTCAAGTGACTAGCTTGTCCATCCAGGCTGAAGGTAGGATGGAGACCATGCCCCCATCAAGAGTGCCAGTGCGAGCGGAAACACAAGCTCCCATCTTCAGTACAAAAAGCCTCGTCTCGCACTGCAGCCACCACCGAGATATATCTCCACGCCGAAACACAAAACAACACAGGCAAAATAAATTTGTTCCATAGACCAAGTCAATTCGCGCCAAGAGCACCAACTGTCACCAATCCAACCAACCACTCTGAACTGAACCAGAGAAGCCGCATCCCAGCGGCAGCAACCGGCACCATGCGAGTGCTTTCTTCACACGATAAGGCTGGAGGCCGCCACTGAACTGCCGAGGAGTGGCAATGGTGCTCTCGTCTGCGATTCTTCTCTTCTCTCTACTAAGCTATCGGATCCCAGTCACTGTCGTCGTCGCCATGGTCACGCGTCCAACTTGACCCATCAACGATCAGAAGGTTGCCCTTCTCACTTCTGCTGGTGGGCCTGACGCGCGCTGCGCACGACGTCTAACAACGCGCCGACGTTCTTCTTGTAGAGCGCGAGCTTGGCGCTGATGTCCTTCCACTGATCGGCGCCAAAACCGCGCTGCAGCGTGCGCGAGATCACGACCGTGCGCTTGAGCTGGTCCACCTTGGCGCTCACGAGGTTCGCCGTGATGGCCTTGACCACCCACGCCTCGACCTCGTCTTCCTGGATCGACAGCGCCTTGGCGATCGTCGCGTACGAAATCTCGTCAAAGCCCACTGGCAGCGCACACAGCGTGAACAGGCGCAGCGTGGCCTCCAGGTCCGCGGCGCCCAGCGCGTTGTCCTTGAAGAACGCGGCGCCAGCTGCCTTTTGGAACGCCATGTACTCGTTCAGCGTCTTGGTCGACACGATATCTAAGAGCTCCAAGACCTTCTCGCCCTTGAGCGTGGCCGCGACGACCGGGTTCGAGATCAGGTCCACGCGCGCGACAAAGCTCGCGACAGGGTGCTGCAGCACGAGCTTCGTGGCACGCAGCGCGACGGCCTTGCCCGACGCGAGGTCCTTGTCGCCGGCAGTAAACGTCGACAGGTACTTCTCTAGGAACAGCAGCACCTTGAGGCTCTTCTGGTTGTCCGCGGCCTGCAGCGCGTCCGCGATCGTGAGGAAGAGCTTGCGGCGCTTCTCGGCCGAGAGCGACGTGGCCGCGAAAAGCGACTCGACGTCGTCAAAGTAGCTGGCGACCAGATCGAGGTTCTCGGTCTTGCTCGCAAACGCGATCACCTGCACGAGCGTGTCGAAGCGCAGCTCTGGGAGCGCGGCGCTCTTGTTGAACAGGTTCGTGGCACTATCGGCATTTAATAGCAAGCAATGCAACAGCACACACACATCAGTCAGTTTTTGGCCTTGGTAGCCATAACACGAGGAGGGGCTACGATAGAATGGATCCAATCAACTCACATGCGCAATCGGAGCACGGCCTTCTCGTCCTGCTTGGCGAGAACGACCGCGAGCACCTTGATGGCCTGCTTCACGGCGTCATCCTTTGGCAACTGGCGCACCACGTCGAAGAGCATGCTGAACGTGCCTTCGACATCGGTCTCCGCGTCGTGCGCGAGCAGTTGCTCGGCCTTGGGGGCGATTGCGGCGACGACAGCGGCGGCGTCGTTCTTCTTGATCTCCACGGACAGATCCAGCGGGCTGGCAGAGAGTTCCAGGAGCGTGTTCACGTACGCGACAAGGTCGGTCGCGGTGGCAGCGGCGGTCATATTGGCAGGCGGCAGGCTAATCGAGAAGGAAGGAGCTGGCGATGGCGAAGGGATCGATTGATCGGCTTCGGTTTGCGATTGGGGGGCTCGCTCGCGTCCAGCGAGCCAACCAACCGAGGCTTTGATGACCACTGCGTCCCTCATTGGGCAACGGGATAAACAGAGACAAGATCGATTGATGACGTGGCTACAGTTGCTGAACAAGGGTGGAAAATGTGGCGCTGTGGTTCACATCAAATATGGGGTGAGAAGAGTCAGTATTGTGAGTAGCCATATTTTAGTGACAGAAGAAGTCGACACTTGATCTTGATTCGATTGATCATCATCATTACAGCTGGATCAAACATCAAGCATGAGCGCAACCTTGTGGAAGCGGCCGGGCGTGCTGCTTGGCGCTGCGACGGTGTACGTGGGCTCCACCGCGTTCGCGTACCTGTCATTCTACGAGCCGAAGAGGGACGACGCCTCGCTCGAGGAGATCAGCGACGCGCGCCGTATGGAGGTCTTCAACGCGAACGCCAGCAAGTACGACAAAGGTGCGCGTTTGACATCATTCCATGGGCCACCATTGCGGAATCGTTGTGCAATCCCATGCTAATAGCTCAACGCGTATCTCTTGTACATGTGATTGCGTGCCGCAGACGTGGACTTTGACGAGATGCTGACGGGCATCTCGCTCATGCGGCGCTTCTTGCTGCGCTCGGCGAAGGGCAAAGTGCTCGAGATCGCGGCGGGCACGGGCCGCAATCTGCCGTACTACACATCGGACGCGCAGCTGACGCTCACGGATCTGAGCGACGGTATGCTGCAGCAGATCCCAACCAAGGCCAAGAAGCAGGGGCTGCTCACGGACTGCGAGCTGCGTGTGATGAGTGCGAGCGATCTGCAGTTCGCCGACGACGCGTTCGACACGGTGGTGGACACGTTCGGACTCTGCAGCATGGACGACAGCGTCAAGGCACTCGAGGAGATGCAACGTGTGTGCAAGAGCGACGGCGTGGGAAAGATCCTGCTACTCGAACACGGCCGCTCGCACTACGCGTGGCTCTCGAACGTGCTCGACAAGTTCGCGGCCAAGCACGCGCAGCGCTGGGGCTGCCACTGGAACAAGGACATCCTGGCGCTCGTGGAGCAGGCGGGGCTTGAGGTTGAGACCGTGCACCGCTTCCACTTTGGCACGACGTACTACATCGTCGCTAAGCCCAAAGGTACCAGCAGCAGCAGCAGTACCAAGGTATCAACAGTAGCAGAAAGTGGCTGATACCAAGAAATGGCTTACACAAAAACAGCCATATCAATAATAGACACGAACCCATCATGACACCATCTTAATACTTTTGGTACCAGACCCAACTGAGAAGCGGCGCTTCACGAACAGGTGCTTCCGAGTTGTGAATGCCTGGTACCAAGAGACGCTTCAAAAGTCCAGCAACTGCATCAAAATGCCCCCAAAGCTCCACACACAGATAGGCAGATCGAGAGACAATAAGAACATCTAAGCCAAGACCATCAATCATGTCGGAAGTAGAAGAGACTCTGGAGCGCATCAAGAACCAGAAAGGGGTCGAGGGCTATGTGATCGCAGACCGCAACGGCAACGTGCTGCGCCGCCACCCACAGATGCAACTCGCCGAGGCGGAGAAGTACGCTGCGTATATCAAGGAATTGACCACCAAGGCACGCGGCGTCGTGCGGGACCTCAACCCGAAGAACGACCTCCAGTACATGCGCATCCGCATCAAGAAGCTCGAGTTGCTCATCGCGCACGGTAAGGAAGGGAGAGGTACCTATCAGCTTTTTGTAGCAAAGTGTTTGGTACCTAGGTATCATCACCTGTGTGTCAAGCTTGATACCCACTCGACTGCTTTGGTTCTTCCTTGTGTGTATGTGCACGCAGAGAAAGAGTTCCTGGTGGTCGTGATCCAGAAATGGGCGCCTGCGAGCGCATAGAGAAGCACCAAGTACAGCAGTAGCACCGCCTACTGATACTAAACTCAACTCAACCAGCAGTCAGTCCTTAACGCACCAATCGTCAATTGCATTTTGTTTCCCCCACTTCTAAGCTCTAGGCACTAAGCTCTAAGACCCTAGGCTTGTGAGGTCTTAGGCTTGTGCGGCCCTAGGCTTGCACACGGTCATTGCGCTGGTTCTCGAGCTCGAGCATGCGGTCCCACGCAGTCTTGGAGACCACTTCCTCGCCGTGGCTCAGCGCCATCAGACGTGCAATGCGGAGCCATCGATGGAGATCTTCCAGCTGCAGATACACCGATGCAGACAGACAGATACAACAACAATGTTAGATACCATCAAATATCAACTGCCCTATTAACACAACAGAGCTCGAACGCACCGAGACTTCCTGTTTCGCCTGCCGACACGCAACGTAGTGCTTCTCGGCGATCTCCGCCTGTTCGTTGCCAATGGAAACCTCGAGCGTCCGCAGCACGCCGATGAACACGCGGAACGCCTCGACCAGCAGCGGTGATTCAGTCGTAGCTGTAGCAGCACTAGTAGAAGTTGACACAAGTGGGATCGACACCGTGACGGGCAGGATGCTCTTGCCCTCCGACACACTCACAACCGCGACGTCCTGCGGGAAATCCATGCTATAGTACTGGAAATCGTAGGGAAGCAGCATCTTGTCGACGAGCGAGTGCAGTGCGCTGATGTTCTTCACGCCCTGGTCGTTCAGCTGTCCAGCCGAGAGTGACGTCTCCTTCACAAGCATGACGGTGCCGTGCGGTACCTGGAGTGCACCACTATACATCGCGTCGGTGTCGTAGTCCTTGTGCGGAATGAACTTGGACTCATTCAGGTTCTGGAGCCCGAGGTCCACTGTTGTGCACACGGGGACAAGCGCTCGCACGGTCGTCTCGATGCGATCCACCTTCATGTTTACTTGGTCCGCGGTGAGAGTGTTTCCGAGCGTGAGGTTCAGTGAGAGGTTACCCAGTGGCGTCGTCACGTCTGGTCGCGTGTACACTCGGGAAAGCAAACAGAGCAGCAGGTACTCTGCTGCCAGCAAATCCCCGTCCAAGGACAGCGCTAGATGACCGATAAGCTGCTGACGAATGCTGTTGAGCCCTGTAGGTTTGCTCTCACTACCGTCGGAAACTAATTTCGACCATTCATCCGAGCAAAAGCGTTTTCGCTCGACGTTGCTCTGCTGGAGCTTGGTGTAGAAATGGCACGGGCGGTGCGGACGAACGTGATGGAACACGCTGATCGCAGTCGCATCGCAGCAGTGCATGACCGCACCGGACCGCTGTCGCTGCTGGATCTCGTCGAAGACGTCCGAGATCTGCATGCGCTGCAGCTCGTCAGCCGTGAGCATCTGGGTCGCATCCGCGGTAGCGTTGCTGGACTTGGCGGATCCCAGTACCATCAGGTCCAGCACGCCGATGAAGTCGAACGCCTCGTTCACTTTGAATGCATCCAGCGCGACGTCCTTGTACTGACCGCCGTAGACGTACACGTTGATCAGGTTCTGGAGGAAAGGCGACGGCGCGCTGGAAGCGTCGTTGTCTTCACTAGAGCCGTTGCTGTCTGCAGCCTTGGATTTCTTGACAAGCGCGTCATCACTACTGGCGGCAACCGCAGCCACAGAAGCCTCTGCACTCGCCTTCTCTGTACCGGTGCTCATGTCAACATCCTCACCGACAGCTTCGTTCGATCGCTTCATGCCTTTACCTGTGGACGCCGCAGCCTGCGCAGCCTCATCACCATCAACAGCAGCAGCGTGTGTCTTTGGCATCCCCGACTCGTACGCGCTCATCGCCCACTCAGTCCTGTGCGGGAACAGCGCGACTTTCAATGGTACGCGCTCCACGAGGTCCTTGCCGACCTGTGCGTCCGCAAAGCGGTTGCTCATGACTTCATTGCCCTGGTCAGCATCTTGATCAGCTGCGCCTGGCGCCAGCAGCACGAGCTCCGGGTCCTGCACGTCGTACACGACGCCGCGAAACCGCAGCAGCACGCCGTCCTTGTATTTGCCCAAGCAGTACGCCGCGTCATCGAACACTGGGATCGCGCCGAGCTTTTTCTCCGCGTCGCGGTACTCGTCCAGCAGGCGATGCAGCTCCAGCATTTTCGATCAGCTCTTCTATCTCAATTAACTTGGATCTATCACAGCGACAGTGACAATATTACCATTGTAAAGTCGGCAGTGGTAATTTTGGGCTTGGCGCCAAAAAGATGCCCAAAATAAGATTTTTTGGCGGGAACACGACAAGTGTACCTATACAAGCGGTACAATTGCGACACATTGATGGATCTGATGATCTGATGATCACTTTGGATGCCCACCATTTCCACCGACCTGGATCGCGACGACCGTGATGTTGTCGTTCGAGTACCGGCGGATGGCTTCCTGTGCGAGCTCCTTCGCTGCGAGCTGCAGGTTCCAGTGGAAGTGCAGACGATCGCGAAAGATCTCGGTGGCTTCTTCGCTGCTCATGACATCCCAGAGCCCGTCGCATGCGAGCAGCAGGAACTCGTGGACTGCAGGGTCCAACTCAAGCATGTGGACGTCGGGACGAGCTGTCAGCAGCGCTGGGATCTTCTCTTCATCTTTTTGGAATGGATTTTGCTGCACAATGCTTGGGATCAGCGACATGGAAGATGACGAGGAAGACAAAGAAGCACCAGCGCCACCCGATTTCTTTCCAAGCAGACCTTTGAACTCGAGGTCTCCAAACGCGCGCGTGATCGCCATGACGCCGTTCACGCGGTTGTTCACAACGCGACCACCCAGTTGGAGGATGCGATCGCGCTCGGCGATCATAGCCAGTCGGTGGTCTTCAGTGATATCACGGACCTCGTTGTTGTGAAGACTCAGCACGAGCCGACAGTCGCCAACATGCGCGACGATTCCGTGGATCTTCTTGCCGTCATCAGATGGACTCAGGATCGCGCACGTAACAGTGGAACCGCTCAAATCCCCTTTCTGCAGCAGGTAGTCGCAAACATAGGTGTCCAGCTCTTCGAAGCAGGTCTGGAGGGTCGCGGGAGTCAACGTGAGGTCGTGCGGGTCGCGGAAGATCCACGAGTGGAGCTGCTCGTGGAGGATGTTCGAGCACTCTTCGCCACCATGTCCGTCAAACAGACCAACAAACGCACTCTGTGAGTACTTTGGCGCTACCACGCCTTTGATCTCAGGAAGCACGACCCAACGATCTTCTTGCGTGCTGCGTCTACCCTGAAGCGAGGCCACGCCAAAGTGGAGAGACAGTGTCGACGATACACCATAGAATCCTTCGTTGCTGTCAATCATTGGAGCTGCGTGGGTCGGGATGGTTACTCCATCTTTCTGGAATGTACTTTGATCATCGGAGCTCAGATCCTGGCTGTAGATTTCCTCACTCGTTGATTTGGTCTTCGTCAGCGGAGGCATCGACAGCGTCGTCAGCAGCAGCTCATCGAGGAGCTGCGGAGACTGCGCGACAGCAGTCTCGTCATCGTCACTCGAGAGAACGTCGTCGTCATCGTCCGTGTCTTGACTCGCGCTGTCAACGTCCGCTTCATTCTCAAAACCACAGTTTCCCTGATCTCGCACTTTGCCAGTTGGAGCTGCAGTGGAGCCCGTCTTTTTGCGTGAGAACATCTGTGAGCGGTAGCTGATCTCTTCGTTGCTGAGCATTTCGTGCGTATCCGCTTCTGCTTTGAGGTTAGCGTGAGAGAATTTGCCACCCGAGTGATGATGGTCAGCGTGAACCCTGTTCTGCTTAAGCTTTGGAGATTTCAGCTTCACAACCTTCCGGTGTTCCTCTCCAGTGCCTGCTATTGGAGGTTGTTGAGCCGCTAGTCCGCTTCCAGAACTTGCGTCCTCTACATCTGCGTGGTGCAGCCTGCACTGCCGCTCGAGTGTCTCTTGACGCGCCTTCTGGAGCTTCTTCATCATTTGAATGCGGATGTTGACGATGATCACAAACTGGTCCTTTGAGTCGATCGCGTGTTCGATCTCGTCGTTCGAGACCGTGATCTGCGGCGCTTGCTGGCGAATCAAGTAGTTGGACAGTGTCTCCTCTTTTGTAACCCACGGATGGGACATCACCTCGAGAAGTGTCATGCGCTTCAGTGGGTCCTTGATCATCATCCCTGTCAGCAAATTCTGCAACAGCGGGTCGATGGGGGACGGGAATACAAGCGGATCGCTCTGGATCTTCTCAAACATCTGCATCGCGCTCTTGGCGACGAACGGCGGGTTCCCGAACTTGAGCATGAAGATCGTCGCCCCCACCGCCCAAATATCGGCCATCTGGCCTGAATATTCTTCGCCCGAGCACATCTCGGGCGACATGAACGCCGGTGTACCTGCGGTGTCAGTCAGTTTCTGTTTGCTGCCATAGAGCGATTGGGAGATACCGAAGTCCGCGATCTTGACAGCGTCCTTGTCGCCGACGAGGATGTTCTGCGGCTTGATGTCGCCGTGCACGATCTTCTGCTCGTGCAGGTACGCGAGTCCGAGCATTACCTGAAGCACTACGCAGTGCAGGTCGCGGTCGTGCAAACTTTCCATCATGGCGCTACCGTCAGTACCAGAGCCAGCGGACAAAGAGTTGTTGTGCTTCTTTTTCTGGTGGCTCAGCAGGTCGCCGTGCTTCATGTACTCGAGCACGAGGAACAGTTTGTTCATGTTGGGGTCGTCCATGACCTCGTAGAGGCGCAGCACGTTCGGGTGGTTGAGCTTCTTCATGATCGCGATCTCGCGCTTGATGTCGTCGAGCTTGCTCTGCTTACCCAGCTTGTCCTTCTTCATGATGTCGCGGTTGATGAACTTCATCGCGAACAGCTTGCCCGAGACTTTCTCCTTGCAAAGCTTCACTTCGGCGTAGCTGCCCGAGCCAAGTGACTCGAGGATGATGTAGTTGTTGATCATCGTGCGCGAGTTGAGCCAGTCACCGAACTTTGGCGTCGGGTGCGGCAAGTTGCGCTGCGGGAGTTCGGCGCGCTTCTTCTTTACCACCTTGGTGTCTCGAATCGGTGCATTGCTATCTGCTACGCCTCCTGCATTCGGAGTCCCACCAGTTACTGCCATGGGCAAGAGCACCGATTGGCCGGTGTTCATGATACTGGAGCGATACGAGATCTGCTTGAGCAGAGACCCACTGACTGTGGGCGAGCCGATACCGACAGCTGCTACTATAGGCTTAGTAGGTGACAGATTTCCCAGTGTGGCCACGATTTGCCTGGACGGTAAGCGCTGCATGGGCGGTGGGTGTGATGACGGCTTGAAAGCCTCGTTGCTTAGAGGCGGCGAAGCGTGTCGAAAGGTCGTTGGAGTCATTGCGGGACTTATGCTTGGAGGGCTGGAAGAAGCATGCATCGCTGGGCTGGTTGGAACCAGTTTTATCGGACTTCCTTCGGGTTCTCGAACTGGCAGCTTATTGGTCCGTGCACTGGCAGTAGCTGCTGGCGAGTCGGCTTCAAACCAGTCCTCGACGTCCTCATTGTCGTCGCCAAAGTTGCTATCATCGTCGTCGTCATCGTCGCCAACTACGGTCACAATATCTCCGAAATCGTTGGCGTTCTCGTGCATGGGACGGAACTTTGATGTTTGTTTCTGTGGAGAAGGCGGCTCAGTTGCTCTAACAGTGTTGGAGGTCTGAATTGGCATTGGCGGTTGCTTCTTGAACGACGTGGAGCTATCTATGGGAGGCTGCGCCGCTTTGCTCGGCTTCTTGACTTCTTCAGTCGGCTCGTCGTCGAGATCCCAGTCCCCGACTTCGTCGTCGTCTGCTACGAGGTCGTCATCGTCATCATCGTCATCGTCATTATTACCGGCGCCTGAGCCTTTACCAGCCGCTGACCTATGTACTGTCACAGGCAACACCGGTAACACCCCAGCTGGCTGTCGATTTGCTTCAGGCTGTCGGAACGTTGCGGCAGTCTGGCCACGCTGACTGCCTCCACTTTGAGCCGCCATCACGTGAAGCGGTCTCGGAATCCCTCGTGGGCCGACGAGGACAACACCAGAACTAGCACCAGCACCTCGCCCAGCAAAGCCATTGCTATTTATCCCCGCGATTGGAACTTGACCCTGGATCAGTCCTCCTCTACACAGCGGAGAGATCGGTCCAGCAAAGCCACGTCCAGCACCTCGCCCTCGCGGCATCATCATCACGTCACTGGCGCCTCCTCCTCCTCTTCCAGCCTGCTGCGTAGTATATTGCATCCTGTCGACTGGTACGATACCTTGTACAGGCTGTAGACCCCTCGGCGGAAATGCTAGTTGGTGCTGCTGCTGGTCGAGATGCGTGATAAAACCTCCGCCGAGCGTGCTGGCTGTCTGTGTTGCTGTGATCGGTTGGAGCTTCCGCGCAGCATTAAACGGTTGGCTTGCATTTGCCCCAAAGCCTACCCCAAACTGACCACCAGTCTCACCAGCTCCATGTTCAAGATGGTGGAGCTGATCCCTCTCTCCATTTGCTGACGCTCGCATGGAGTACCTGAGATCTGGCAGCAGCTTAGAGTGCTCGTGCTCTTCTACTGTGATGACGCTGCTCACAGGCTCTTGTATCCGGATCTTGATCGGACTCGTGACGGGATTGAGACTAACAGGAGGAGCACTAGTACCACCAATAGTGGTAACATCAGCGACTCCGCGTTCACGTGGCGAAGCCTCGGACACGTGCTTCTCAGTGATTTTCTGGATCTTTAGCGAACTGGAGGCGTACTTGTCACCGCCGCCGCCCTCACGAGGCTTACCGTTCATCGCGAGCGCCAGCAGCAACTGCTCGCCCTGGCGGTGACTCTGCTCCTCAATCGCTGCGCGGTCGATCGCCCGTATGGATCCAGCATCGCCCTGGTCTTTTTCGTCGTCTTCGTCGCCGGTCGCAGCTGTGAATTGCGGGGCTTTGCCGTCGCTGCTGTCAAGAGATTTCTTGCTCACAGTGCACCCCATCGCTCACTCATTGCATCGTTTGCTTCAAAGTGAGAAGAGCGTTCTATTACGTACGTCGGAGCCTCGATGTGGCGGCTTTCATTGCGAGTCCAGTAGGAGGCATAATGAATAACGCAGAATGACCCTACTAACAATGGAGTGAAGGATGACCAGCAACAGTTTCAAAGAGCGAAAAGAAATAGCTCAGGCTTGGTTGGAACATATATTTGGGGAATAAGGTCATCCGCACCCCTGGATGGATGCTAAAGTTAAATTTGTTCATAAAACTACATATTTAGCAACCACGGATTTTACTTCTGACAAAAAACACCACCAGGCGCACCCGAGCAGTTAAATTGCTGTTAGATATTTCTAAGTCTATATCTATGCTGAAGAGATTCTATATCATTTCTAAATTCTTGTTGCTCTTGGCCACTGTCACAGCGTTTCCGTGATCCATGACATCAAAGGAAATGGAGCCACTACAGCACGAGATCCTGCTCGCGCTCTTTGACGACGACAAAGAAGAAACTGCATTGACGACCACAGCGCACGAAGCCGCAATCGTCGCTGCTTTGCGTCATCGACGTCCCAGGGTGCGCGGCGGTTCAAGGCCAGGGAAGCGACCAAATCTACAGCGAGACCACCGTGGTGACCACGAGCGCATAATGAAGGACTACTTCATCGAGCGGCTGGCATTCACGGATGTGCATTTCCGGCACCGCTTTCGGATGAGTTGATCGGTGTTTGCTAGCATCCTCGAGCGCGTGCAAGTACAAGACGTCTACTTCGTCCAGAAACCAGACGCCGTCGGCCGCCAAGGACTCTCTGCTATCCAGAAATGTATGGCGGCACTTCGGTAGGTGGCGTGCTGAGCGCCGGCAGATGCGTGCGACGAGTATGTGAGGACTGCAGAGACAACTGCGCTGGTGTGCTTGAAGCGTTTCTGCGCCGCAGCGGTCAATGCTTTTGGCGACGAGTATTTAAGAG
>JALBZD010000576.1:0-21819 GCA_038050675.1 Globisporangium cylindrosporum | reverse complement strand
TAGCATCAGTTAGAGCGAAGGAAGAGAAACAATGCTCGAGCTGGTTGTGGTTGATGCGATTACTATCATGATTTGTGCAGATATAACGTGAGATACTGTACTACTTACTGCTCAGTTTTGAGGCTTGAAACTCGTGTAACATTTTATTTTTTTGTATGCTGAAATCCATTGGAATCGTTCACTCTTTTTGTCGTGATGACAACTAGTACACTGTACGTACGTATCTTGGACAAAATCGGGTACTCGATTGAGCAACATATTGGTTATTTTTATTTTTGTATGCAAAAATCCATGCGATGTAATCGGCCACAAAGTCGAGTATTGTTAAAAGAAATACTCAAAATAGTGCGAGTAATCACCCGCAGCAAACCAAACACCCACCACCCGATGACCACCCATCTCATAATCATATTGCATCCTTTCAATGATCAAATATCGAGAAAATACACATATACGCTAGCTGGACATCTACAGATGAACAACACAAATCCCTCCCTTGAATCTAGACTTGAAAGAACAGCCGTTGATGGCAAACAGCAAAGGCCGATCTTGCACGTGCGGTCCTGCTGGATCGCAATTGGTCGGACACACACAACGAGCTCTTCACTCCCACAAACGCGCTCTTCCCAGCAAGCAAGCACACAACAGCAAGCGAAGTGTCTAAGACAAGATGATGATCATGAAGCGCGCCGTCACCACCGGTGCTGCCCGCCGCGCAGCCAGCAGCGCCAGCGCTACCGCTACGCGCAGCATCGCCACGGTCAAGCTGCCGGACCTCCCGTACGACTTCGGCGCGCTCGAGCCGGTCATCTCCGGTGAGATCATGCAGCTCCACCACCAGAAGCACCACCAAGCGTACGTGACCAACTACAACCTGGCGCTCGAGCAGTACGCCGAGGCCGAGCACAAGGAGGATCACGCCAAGCTGATCGCGCTCCAGCCGGCGCTCCGCTTCAACGGCGGCGGCCACATCAACCACTCGATCTTCTGGACGAACCTGGCGCCGACCCACCAGGGCGGCGGCGGCGAGCCGGACGGTAAGATCCGCGCGGCCATCGAGGCCGAGTTCGGCGACTTTGAGGCGTTCAAGAAGACGTTCTCGGCCAAGACCGCCGCTGTGCAGGGCTCGGGCTGGGGCTGGCTCGGCTACTCAAAGGAGAACAAGCGCATCCAGATCGCGACGTTGGCGAACCAGGACCCGTTGTCCACCGTGGGCTTGATCCCGTTGCTCGGGTACGTGTTTGTTTTGTTGTCGCTCATGTGTGTGTTGTTGCTATGAGAATGACTAGTGTGCTCACATGTTGTGTACGCTGGTTTGACGGGTGTGTTTCCAGTGTGGACGTGTGGGAACACGCGTACTACTTGCAGTACAAGAACGTGCGTCCGGACTACCTGAGCGCCATTTGGAAGGTCGTGAACTGGAAGAACGTCGAAGAGCGTTTCCTCGCCGCGCAGAAGTAAGCAGCCATAGCACGCGCAGAAGCAGCAGTCAAGCAAGCAATGCAACTCAGCGATTCTACTGATGAATGCGCTCGGCATCAAGATGGCACTGAAAACAATCCGAATGTGTGTCGACCACCACATGTGCAACTGAAAAGACCAGCATTTGTGTAGTTTGTGCGTGTTGCATGAAGCGCAGATACACAGCAACGTCATGTTAACGAACTCGAATGAAAACCAATGCAGCAGATCTCCATTTCCCAACGTTGCTTTCGCTGCTGTTGTCATTGAATCTCGTTGTACTTCTGATAGATCATTTTCGGACAGTCAATCAGAGGCAACATGAAAAACTATGTATCTATCGCAGGCGCTGCTCTCTGGAGCAGGGGGTTAGTTCACGCATTGCTGCAAGAGTGGCGAGCGGTCTTGGTATGGTCGAGCGGCCGATTGCTCGCCCACCGGTAGAAACTGCTGCGCGCAACCGCAGCGCATCGGATGCTCAAGGCAGAAGTGCGTTGAGAGTTGTTGGTTTCTTTGATATGCAGGGTCGTCATCCCGGCGCGATCAAGTTGCACGGGCACTTCGGAGATCTTGTGCCTCACAGTGAGACCCTCCTGCTGACATCGAGCGCCAGCACCCGCAAAAGTGCTCCACTTCCTGTTTGAAGACCCTGTGGAGCACCTGCGGCGGTGTTGCATTTCGTTATCCACTGCGATGTGCCCACTGTTGCCTTTCGGGAAAGGAGATTTCGAGTTGGTTACCGCAGCGGCTCTTCTTCAGATCAACGAGTTACGATAGTTATTATCATCGTGCTCACCAGAAGCATGAAGCATGAAGACAGACCATCGACGCTACGCCAGTGAAAGGAGATTTGCTGCAGAGCCAGCAAGTGTAGCCAGATATAGTTCAGAGGGTGCGCATTGCATATGATAGTTATGATGTTACGAGCAGCGCACTAACGGATGCACCAAAGAAGCGATGGATGGTGTGGCAGAATACCTACAGCCGACCGAAACTTATCCAATTGCTCTACGCAAAATCAACGCGAGCGGTGTGCCGCATGCACGATGAAGCTCGTTGCACAAGCGATTGCATGAGAAGAATAATCGCTCAGAAGACGCTACGCTACGCGTGCATTACGCTTTGCTGTGGACCAAGAACACCTGGAGGTCGTCATATAGATCCACGCAAATTGTAGTGAAGGTGCACGAGCAACCTCATGGACTGCTCTGCGTCGAATGGGCATCTCGAAGTGGCTCAGAGGCTTTACGGGAATCGCAGCGAATGGTGTACGAGCGCCACGATGGAGGGCGCAGCGTACAGGTCGTGCTCTTCTTGCACGCGAATCGCCGCGAAGGGGTGCCATCAAGTAGTATCCGAATGCGATCCCGCTGAAGCGGTTGGTGGAGTGCGGTGGCTTTATGAATGCAGCTTTTGACCACATCTTTGGGGATACCAGTTGGCAGTCTAGCTACCGCCTCATTGATAAAGCGCAAGTTGTTTGTCAACGTTTTGGCAGTCGATCTATCGTCTTGATGTGCTTGGTCGCCATAGTAAATCCGACTGGTATTCAATTTGATTGACTACCGTAGTTACTTGGCTCCTTCGCTATTACTGGGAAGCAAAACACCGAACAAGAGAGATAGAGAGTCGAGGAGGCTGAATCTCGAGAGAGGACACTTTTGGTTGGAAACGTGGCAATCGACATCATCGAGTCACAATGGCGAAACGAGCTTTGTTGTCTCGCAGTACCTTGCTCTGAGGATTGCAGAGAACCTCCTGAAATGCTGCGCATTCGAAAATGCGCAGCTGCAGCTGCAGCTCCGAGGTGATCGACTGTCCCCTCAAACTGGTTCGTCTGTTGGTAACTCCAGCACCTAGCCAAGTACTGGAATACCTTGGACATTTGAGTTTTGAGGTTTGCAATGTTACCGTGCTGTTCAAGGCGGGATGTTCGGTCGAATGATGTAGCTTGTTATCTTTTTGCCTAGAGGCAAATTGGGTTGGCAAATAAAGCTCTGCTGGCATCTCGCTGGAGATGTGGCGACTTCAGTTCTGGCGCTTTGACTCTGAATCACAAAGGAATGAAAATATTGTAAATCGTAAGTTTGGGCGTCTTTATCCGGTCATAATCAGCACGGATTCATCCGTCCATCGAGCCTGTCACTGTAAGCTACTTGTCATTGCGGAACATACATCGAGAGATCGCCAAGTTTCGCTTCTAGTGAGATGATGAGCCCCATCATCACCAACGATATCAGTCAGCCTCCAAATCGGAGATGAAGAGCTCATCATGTTTTGTCTTCATTTTGAGGCATGTGCCAAAGGTGTGCTGGATTCTGAGGAGCCACCACGGGTGTTGCGATCACTTTTGAACCACCAAGCTCCAGAATCACTCACTCACACTCTCAATGAGCGAGTGAGGCGGGATGAGGGTATCCATTACTTCTGTCCGTTTCCTGTGTCCTTCTCTTAGCCAGTGGTTCTGATAACTCCGAAGAAGGAGTTACGAGTGGACCACGCTGCCCCATCAATACTTCAACTTCAAGGGCAAAGAGTGGACGTAATGTGGATTCTATTGTACACCTGGTGTTTGTCTAGCGAGCTCCAGCCTTCATCAGCACATCGACGATGAGGAGACGAACTAGTACACGAAAAGTACACTGGTTGATGTGCTTAATCGACTGACTGACTGACTGATTGGCATATTTGCAGGCTCACCAAAGAGCATCTTCATACAGAGAACACGATCCTGCTCAGCTGCAAGTGCAAGCATAAACACCGTTGCACCCGGGTATTACATTGTGCGACTTTCTCTCTGACTGCAACAGCACATTGCGCTCTCCTGTGGATGCCTCATGAGCTTTGTCAAGAGCAGTGTTTGAACAGACAGAGCCCGTGGACGCCAGTTTCCAGTGCCGTCCGAACAACTCGCTCATATGACAAGGCTACCGGAACTTTCATTCTCCAATTTGCCTCTTGCAGTCAACATCATCACCGCCCAACAACAAGAACGCGCCTTGAAGACCAAGACCTGATACCAAGATGCAGAAGCTACTCTCCACCCTCCTACTCCTCGTGTTTGCGCCGATCGCCGTCCTCGCACAGAACAAATACCCCATCGTGCTCGTCCACGGCTTCTCCGGATGGGGACGCGACGAGCTCCTCGGACTCAAGTACTGGGGAGGCATCCAGGGAGATCTCCAGGAACAACTCAAGGCTCAAGGCTACACCGTCTACACAGCCGCGGTCGGTCCCTTCTCCAGCAACTGGGACCGCGCCTGCGAGCTCTACGCACAGATCAAGGGTGGTCAGGTGGACTATGGCGTCAAGCACTCGGCCACGCACGGCCACACACGCAAGGGTCGTACGTTCGCAGGTCTGTACCCAGAATGGGGAAACGTGGTGAACGGCAAGGTGAACAAGATCCACTTGATCGGCCACAGCATGGGCGGTCAGACAATCCGCATGCTTGCCCAGCTTCTTGCGAATGGTACTACTGGCTCACCCATCGGAACCGAGGATCCTACCTCAAACTCGCTCTTCGCTGGTGGGAAGGACTGGGTGCACTCGATCACGACCATCTCAACGCCAAATCAGGGTGCAACTCTCGCTGACGCGCTCTCTGAGATCGGCGACACGGTCGTGGGCTTGGTCGTCGGCACACTTTCAGCTCTCAACATCGGCGGCTCGATCACTGAAGTCGTCTACGACACGAAGCTCGACCAGTGGGGCATCACGCCGAAGGAGGCCAAGGAAACGCTGAAGGCGTACCTGGAGCGCGTCTTTGCGAGCAAGATCTTTGCGCCGGGCTTCAAGGACGTGAGTCTGTGGAGCTTGTCGGTGCCAGGGGCCAAGGAAGAGAGCACCTGGGTCAAGACGCTGCCGAACGTGTACTACTACAGCTACTCAACGCTGGACACCCACGGTGCTCTCGACTTTCTGCTGCGTCCGATTCATGTTCCAAATGTCCTCACGATGTTTCCAGTTTTCCAGCCCATCGGTCTGTTCCTTGGAAGTCGCTGGACGCCAGACAACGGGTATGGAGCCAACTGGCAGCCGAACGACGGCGTCGTGCCGCTGGAGTCGCAGTACCGAGATTTTACAGGCGCGCTCGTCGCGTTCAAGGGCACCTCGCAGATCGGCAAGTGGAACCAGATGCCAGTGCTGAACAAGATGGATCACGCCGCGATCATCGGCATCACTCTGCACACCCAGGTCAAGGACTTGTACTTTGCGCACGCGCAGCTCCTCACGAGCTTGCCCGTAGGCCCCGCTGCGCCGACGGCAGCGTCCATTAACTCGGTTGACTCCACTACAGCGAGCGTAGCGGCTGCCACGACAGCGAGCTTCAGTGTCACTACTGCGATCTCCAACCTGAACATTGCGGCTGCAGGCGTGCAAAGTAAGGCTGACATCGAAAAACTCTGCGTGAGCCCAGCGAACGACTTTGTGAAGAGCTACTGTGCCACGTTGCTGAGCCAGGCGAGTGCGTCGCGTCGTCTCCGCGGCTAGAACCTTGGGCAATGAGCGTCACGAGATGCATCTCATGGAGTTGCAATGCGCAGGGTTGCAGCTTTGTGAACGACAAGCAATATCAGTACCGGCGCAGCGCGGTGCTGTTGCATGATGTGGTGGTTGTTAATGTGCATATTCGTTTTGTCAAACATGCCATTTCGTGCCACCATTCACTGTTCGTAGCTTCAACGTGTTACCATGTCACTTCAAGTTATCAGCGTCACTCGAGCGAGGATGCTCTCACCAAGAAGCCAGTCAGAATGATTGTCACCCTCTTTGGATCGCAATCTGCGACAAGCAAAGTTCAATTTAAACTTGCCTCTCATTAGAAATACTCTGCTTTCATTTCTATTTCTAATTCATTCCGTTTCTAACCCACCCACGATTTCTCATCTCGCTTCAACGCGGACAGGCTCTAATCATTCCCCCATACATAAGAAGCCAGAAAAGGAAATCAAGCACACAGGCAGGCAGGCACGTTGATCATGGCGGAGCTGAGCTCGGCGCTGGTGGTCTCTGCGCATCTCGACACGAACGGCAACGGCAGCAGCGCCTACGCCTATGACACGAACAGCGCTAGCCCCGCAGACGCCCAGCCACCCCCTGCGAATGGCTTTGCGAGCGAACCGAAGGCCGCGGAGGCCAAGACGCTCACGGACTTTGCGCAGGAAGTGACCAACTGGACGCTCCACTCGGACCGCGACCTGCATATCTTCTTGAAGAACTACTCGGCCGACGTGTTTGCGCGCACGAAGCAGCTGGAGGACACGGTGCGCGACCTGGCGGCCGAGGCCGACTCGTCCCACGTGCGCCTCAAGAACACTTTTAATCAGTTCCTCATGCTCTCCAACAGCCAGTTCATCGAGAACCGCGTGTACGACGAAGAGCAGGAGGAGTTTATGGGCGTCGAGAACTCGGTCTCCAACCCGAGCGCGTCCTCGAAGACGGATGGTGGCGCTACAGAGAATGGCAATGGTACAGACGCTTCCGCGAATGGGAATGGCGAGACCGTGAATGCAAAACCGGAAGCCGTCGCGAGTGTCAAGGCGAGCGCCGAGTCGGTCGTGACCAAGTACCGTACGGCTCTCGAGATGGGGCTTGAAGCCATGAAGCTCTTCGCGATGCTTGATGACGACGACGATGACGACACGAGCGACACGTCCTCGCAGTTCGACACTGTGCTGGACATCTACAACGAGCGGCCGCTGCCGTTCATCATCGGCACGCGCGAGTTCCTGGAAGACGAGACGCTCGGGCTCGGCGCCGCGCCGGATTCCGACTCTGAGAGTTCGAGCGATGCAAGCGACTCGGAGTACGGATCGTCGTACAGCAGCTCGGACGAGTCGGTGTCTTCAGCGTCGACTGCGCCGCGAAAGAAGCGCGCGTCCAAGGGAGCGGTGGCGCATTCAGAAGATTCAGATGAAGACTCGGATGACTCATCGCTCGCTCCTGGTCGACAGCGCTCGAACTCCCAGGAAAGCGATACTAGCGGACTGTTCGGCCGTCCACCGGCTTCCGAGCCTCTACCACCACAGCAACAACAGCAGCAGCGTTCGAGTATGGCGCGTCAGTCTGCTGCTTCTGGCTCGCGACGAAGGACGCCGTTTGACGCGGATGGCGATGATGAGGAAAGCGAGAGCGATGACGACAGCGACTGGTCGAGTGACAATGACAGCGAGGAGGACGCCAAGCGCAAGTCCAAGAAGAAACCTGCTGCGACTGCTGCAGCATCGGCAGCAGCATTGCCACCGACGCCTGCTCAGGCACAGCCGAGACGACAGCAGACGCCACCACCAGCAAAGAAGAAAGCGCAGTTCTTCGACAGTTCGGATGACGACAGTGACGGTGGTCTCTTTGGTGCTCCACCAAAGTCCAAGACAACACCAGCGGCAGCCAACAGCGTGTTCTTCCCACCGGACGACGAGACGAAGCAGTCGTCCGCGCCGCAAAACAGTCTGTTTGCAGAGCAGTCGAGCAACGATCTCTTTGGCTCGTCATCTGCACCTGCTGCTGTCGCTGGTGCTAAGCGGCAATCTTCAGCGCATCGTGCCGACTCGTTCAACGACTCATCGTCGGATGATGAAGAGATTGCACTGTTTGGTAGAAGCAGCGAGTCAAAGCCAAAGCCAGCAGCCGCAGCCACGGCTCCACCTCAAGGGTTCCGACTCCCCATGCTGGACGCAAAGCAATCTGGCGCACCCCAACCAACTTCCTCGGAAGCCAAGAAGAATACCTATTTTTCCGAGAGCGACAGTGACGCAGAGTCCACGGTCAGCGGGCTTTTCGGTCGAACGTCGAGCTTCAAAGCCCCCGCGAAAGCGCCAATACCAGCACCAGTGCCAGCCCTCGCGCCACCGCAGCAGCAGCGTCCGCGACCAGTTTTGTCGGATGATAGCAGTGATGATGACAGCGATGACGGCGGTCTGTTTGGTAGTGCGCCAAAGCCAAAGAGCGCTGCAGCGGCTGCTGTCCCACCAGCGGTAGCTGCGCCACAACCGCTTGTTGTCCCGCCAACTTCGAGTACGATTCCGCCTCGTCGAGCTCAAGTGTATTCGGATGACAGCAGCGATGACGACAGTGATAGTGGCTTGTTTGGAGCGAAGCCCAAGCCAGCGCCTGTTGCCACTCCTGTAACTGCGATGAGTGCATCAAGACCTGAGAGCAAGCCTGCGCCGGTGATCAACCCGATCATCCCAGCACAACCGCGAGTCGTGAAACCATCGCTCTTTGATCAAGATGACAGCGACAGCGATGAAAGTACTGTTAGCGGCTTATTCGGAGCCGCACCGAAGAGACCGGCACCTGCGCCGACTCCTGCAACAAGAGCTCAGCCACCATCAGTTTCTGCACCGGCGCGTCCACCTCCAGTATTTACTCAGTCGGTAAGCGACAGCGATGACGACAGTGACGACGGCGGCTTGTTTGGAGGACCACGACCGGCAGCGCGTGCTGCTGCGATTCCACCAGTGTCTCGACCTGCACCAGCTGCCATTGCTCCCCCGCTTCAGTCGCGCGTGTTGAGCGACTCCAGTGATGCGGAATCGGATGCAGGAGGGTTGTTTGGCGCTCCGCCTGCGCGAAGTACATTCAGTGCGCCTGCACCTGTTTCTACACCACCTGCCGCCACCACAGCACCACCTCTATTCGCTGCAGCTCCTTCCATTCGTCCAGTTGCTACAACTACAACTGCGCCGCCACCGCTCGCAAACCCGCTCATCAAGCGTCAAGTCTCAGATTCGGATGACAGTGACGGCGATTGGAGTGACGATGACGGCGGACTCTTTGGCTCGGCACCAGCGAAACCAACTCCAGCTGCTTCAGCAGCACCAGCGCCACAACCGGCGCCGGTGTTATCAGCTGCACCACGAGTTGCCGCGCTCCAGTCGACTCCAGCACCTACACTCCAATCTGCACCAGCGCCGTCTCTCTTTGGCAGCGCACAGCCTCAGCCATCATCATCATCATCTGCGAGCAGCAACTCGCTTTTTGGACCTCCAGTGACGAACGCCGCGCCTGTTGCCGGAGTCGTCCATCCGCCGATCCCAAGCGCAGCTGCGAGACTCCGTGCTGCCGAGTCGGACGATTCCGACTCCTCTGACGGCGATTGGGACGCGAGTGGCAGTCTCTTCGGACCTCCAAAGAAGTAGGCACAGCACGCAGTTGTCCTTGTGCTTCCTTCTTTCCCAGCGACGCGTGTATGGATCATAACCTACCAAATACCAAAGCCAATTTCAATACCAAACCAAAGCGTGCGAACAATGCAGTCTCGAATGGTTTCCCTGTGTTGTGCATCTTGACGACTGTTCGTTTCATTCGTCAACACTCTATTGCCCTCTTCTCAAGACACAGGGTTCATACGAGCACGCCAAGAGGACCCTCCCACTTTAGTGCTGCACTTCTGGGCTGATCCATGTTCCGATCGTACCCGCGTGGTCGGTGTACTATGCCATCATGGTACCGAACGCATGACGTTCAAAACAGAATGCTCGTGATGAATGGATGGATGGATGGATGATAATTCTGTGTGTATATATTTTGATGTGATCATGATGCCATTTATTCGCCCGAGCTCTGCAGACCTGCCTGCTGCGCGGTGGTCTGCTGGGACTGCAGGTTCACCTGGTCGCGCACCTGGGACGCCTTCTGCAGCAGCTGGATCATCTGCTCCTTCAGCACCGGATCCTCGCGCGGCTGCGGCGGCTTGGCCTGCACGATCATCGACGACTCGCCCGAGTAGCTGCTTAGCGGCACCATGTCGGACGACGTCCCCACCATCGGCGCTCCGCCTTCGTACCCTCCACTCTGTGGTCCATAGCTGTAGTTTGGACTGAACTGCTGGTGCGGCTGCGGCTGCTGGTGCGAATGCAAAGGGTGCATCATCTGGTGACGCGGCGGCGCCATCACCAGCTGCGACGACGCTGCAGCTGCACGCGCAAATTTGGTCTGCGCCTCACGGCGCTCTTGCACCATCACCATCGCCAAGTGGGCCAGATTCTGCATCGTCGCAATCTGGTTCTCCTGCAAAGTGTGGCGCGGGTCCGTGTCCAGCACGCACACGGCGCCCACGCACTCGTTGTCGACGGTGAACAGCGGCGCCCCCGCCAGAAAGCGTACCGCGAGCGGACCCGTGACGAACGGGTGGTTCATAAAGCGCGGATCCCGCAAAGCGTCCATGACCACGAGCGGCCGCTGGTCGCGCACCGGGTACTCGCAGAAGCTGAAATCGCGCGGCACGTCCGACTCCTTCACGTTGATCGCGCTCTTGAACCACTGGCGGTTCTCGTCCACGAGGCTCACGACCGCGTACTTGCACGCGAGCGCTTGCGCCGCCAGGTCGCAGAGCGTGTCGTAGATGTCCACCTGCTCCTCCTTCTCCTCTGCCGTCGCGTACTGGTCCTGCGCTTCGAGGCGCAGCCGCTCCATGAGGTCGCTCACCATCTCGCGCTTGGACGGGTCGCGCATCGCGATCTGCTTGAGCCACGCCATGCCCACGAGGTCCGGCACCGTGGACACCTGCTGCGTGGGCAGCGCCAGCGCGTACTCCTCGACCGCGTCGCGCAGCTTGTCGTCGTCCACGCCGTTGGGCAGCGCCAGCACGTCCATGGAACCGGAGGCGGACACGGGCGGCGCTAACGAGCCAGTCGTGCCATTTGCAGCGGCAGCATTCGACGACGACGCGACCGAGTTGGGCGTCGTGCTGGTCGCCGCCTCCTTCTCGCCCTTGGTGCCATCCATGCACGCCTTGCAGACGCGCAGCGTCGTGAGCCCCACGGACTGCAGGTCCACGGACTTGTAGAGCGAGCAGCTGCGACAGATGATCTCGCCGCACGCGCGGCAGTGGTGCTTGCGGCGCGTGTTGGTGAACGTCTTGAGGCACAGGTGGCAGCACGCGCGATCCTTGTCGTTCACCCACGTGGGCTGGCGGCGCAGCGTGAGCTCGCGGCTGATGCGCCTTCGGCTGATACTCTCCTCGATCACGCCCACGGACTCGGCCCAGTTGAGCAGCAGGCTGCGGTTCATGCGGCGCTTGGACCGCTGGTTGGGCGGCTGGCGGATCGAGCACACGAACTGCGCCTCCACCACACCCTCTTCACGCGGACGGAACAGGTAGCCGCACTTGGAGACCGAGCCGCGCTCGAGCCGGTGCGAGTCGTACAGCGGCGGACATTCCATCTGCTCGATCGACTCGTACAAGCACACGCCGATGGGCTTGTCCGGGTCGCCGCCAATCGCGTCCGCGCCAAGCACGCCCGTGTACTCGAGCACGCAGAAATCGTGCATGTGCACGATCGGGTTGATCGCGCTCTTCTTGTTGCGCATCGCGAGCCACTTGATGCCGAGCGTCTCGCTCTCGTTCTGCTCGTTGTGGAAGAGCACGGCGGCGTCCGCGAAGAACTCGCGCAGCTGCAGCTGCATGAGTGTGCGGAAATCGGAGGTAGACGCGGCCGAGAAGAGCTCCATGACGTCGTCCAGCGACGCGCGCACCGTGGCCACGCCTTTGATGCTGTACGTGAGCCCTCCTTTCTGGCGATCCTGGCACACCTGCACGCCCTTCTTCTCCTGCAGCAGCGTCCACTCGGCCTCCGGGTGGTGATGCAGGTCCGGCACGAGCGACCGGCCCCAGAGCAGCAGGTCGTTCTCGTCCGAGAGCGTCACCTGCGGCGCCGCGAAGAAGCCGTTGCGCAGCGGCAGGGAGCGGACCATCGTGGCGGGGATGGCAAATGGGCGGCTACGAACGCTTCTGGTTGATACTGATGATACTCCTCGCGTGAAGAGTGGTGGTGTGGGGGTGGTGGTGTTTGGTACCAGAGATGCCGGTAAGTACGCACAGCACACACAAAGCACACAAGCACTAGCAAAGACAAGCAGAGCAAGACGAGTCCTTGTTAGGGGTGACCTTGCTTGCTTGTTTGCTTACTTGCTTGTTTTGCGTGTCTTTCTTGCGCGCGCGTTCTCGTCGGTTCTTGGTCGAATGAGAGCGTTCGTTCTTCTTTTCTGACCGAGGCGCGTATGGAGCGCTTTGCTGCGAGAGAAAAGGAAGGAAGGAAGGGAGGAAGGAAGGAAGGAAGGCGGACGATAATTGAACTTGGCTGGTCGGTCCTTTTGTGTATGCTGCGCTCCGAGATTGTGCGCTCGTCAGGCTGTCTGTCTGTCCTGCTTGTTGTTGCCTTGTTTGGTTGCTTCTCGCTTGCTTTGCACCACAACAACTCGCTGGAGCCAAGTCAAACAACAGCGAGTTGTGTCAAACAAGCACACAAATACACAAACACACAACACATCATTGTGCGAGTGAGCTTGCTTTGCTGGAAGCGCGCATACAAAATGCAAATGTGTTTCATCCAGCCGCACAGCCTCTGATCTCTCTCTCACACACACACAAAGTCAAGAGAGCAGGAAATATAGAGACGGAACGTTGGCTGGCCTTTTTATAGAACCGAGAGTGGGTCAGAGCGACTTGTGTGGGCCAATCATTACACACGGTGCGGTCACTCGGGAGAGCAGACGCGGCAATAGAGGCTGCTTTTTGGCTTGCTACAGGGAGGGGCGACGTTTGAAGTGAAGAGGCTGGGCATAGGGGTCTGTCTGACTGCATCAGAGATCCTCTGTGAGGATCGTGGAGGTTCTGTGTGGCACACTTCCCCTCTCATATTGAGTTTAGCGAAACGCTGCTCGCTAGGTCAGTTGTGCAGCATGCCAGGTTTAATTCCATTTTCAGGGATAGGCTAGCAGAATTGAATATCATACACGGTCATTTCGCCTTTCAGTCAGTATTCATTCAATGCATTGAAGTAATCTCTTGCATCGAGTGCCTGAAATGAAAACGTGACGTAACCAGGTTGTTGCATTGCCTTTTTAATCCAGGTATTTGAAGCATATATAAAAAGGTAAATTTTCTGCTATTATTAAAGAGGTAATTACAGGTATAAAATTTATAAAAACACTGTACATGATAAAAAATACCTCTTCAAATTAGATTATACAGCATAAATTACTCTCTAGGAAACTAATTGAAAACAAAACTAATCCAAATACAAGTGGTATCCTACTACACAAGGTTTTTGTCAAGCTTGAACTGATTGATGTGAGGGACCTTGCGCTGGCTACACATTTGATCGGCGCGAATGCGAGCATCACAGTCGCAATCGCAGCAGGTGGGTGCGTGAGAAGGCCACTGGCAAATTCGACACCGAGCTCCTCTCTTCTGCCTTTGCCACGCGTTCGTCCGTTAACCTGGTGTTTGTCAGTCATGGCAAAATAATGGCACAACGTCGCGTGTTCATCGCTCGAATTATAAGGCGCCACCTGACGAATGGCCACGACGTACCAGCAAAGCATACGCTTTGTTTTGTCGCCCACGCATGCCGCGCGCATTCCAGAGCGTGTAAAAAATGCTTGTGTACCGTCCTGGCTTCACAAAGTACGACACCTTGGTTCTCTTCGATGACCCACCCAACAAAACTGCAGTTTTGCATCCATGGATGAAAGCTCCAGTCTTTCGTGAGCCAATAACACATGCTGCGCCACTTTGCAGCAGCGAAATCCAGAAGGCTTGACTTACAGGCAATAGCGAGCAGAAGACAATGCCTCTTAAATCAACCAACCGCTCGGTCACTGAGCCTGTGAACAAGGATTTTGTGTCATGGAACCGCACATGCGCGCAGCGAACGAATTGCAAATACTACACAACGCTCTGACCGCCCTTGAATTCGCGAGTGCGAATGGAAATCCGAAGCGCATGACGCCATCGCGCATGCGCATGTTGAGCCAATTGCGAAAATGGGAGTGATGCAAACACGTGCTGACTCTTCCTAGTTACTAAAGTTCCATTCCTCAATTTGTGATCGCTCACTACAACTTGTAACAAAATGATGACTGTACTACCCATCGCACATAATGGTTGAACTTTCTCTGATGCTGTGATCGAAAATAGCCACTGGCGGTCGTTCGTGAAGCTGATTTGCTTTTGTCGGGCCTGGAGAGTGTGCCCCTCGCCTTTTTCTGCCATCGATCAGTAGGTACCGTTTCGGGGAATCTGGCGACCTCTGGCTGCTGCCACATGCTGACAGGTTACTGATCTCCTCCTGTCCTTATCTTTCGTGCGTTACAGGACACCTGCTGCGTGAGTCGGAGGCGAGTTCGTTCTGTCGCGCCGACCGTCCAAAAGCAAAAAGTGAGCCAAAATGACCGATGCTGGAAGGAAGGTGGGGGAGGAACACCCCGCCAGGAATAATCATCACATGACGGCGTATAGACAATCAACAACAGCAACAGTGACAGGAGCACGAGCACGGCTGTGGGAACGCGAGTTTCTCTTTGTTTCTCATCATGTTGGATTGACCTGTTTGCATGTTTGCATGTTTGCATGTTTGCATGTTTGCATGTTGGCATGTTGGCAGGTTTGGTGGCTGGCTGCGCGGTATGAGTTAGTCGCTCTCTTAGTGTTGTTGTGTCTCCTATAGTACACTCTCCTTCTCCTTTGGGTCTTTTCCAGATGGTGATCAGAAAAGTCTGTGTCTTGACCATTTAACCTTACATTCACGCACATCGACTATCTCACCAACACAAAGAGGTTATCTATCAAGAATTTGCACTCAGGTATACGAAACAAGAGGTTTTGCGTTTGAAGATCTTGTTCAGTAAAAGTCTATGCCCAAATTCGATTCTCATTATGTTCTGAATCGCTTTAGAAAGGGTATGCAGCTTCCCAGTTGTTTTGGCTGCATTTTGTTGTTTGTTCGGGACACTTTTTTCATCTTCGGGACGCGCCGACAAGCAAGCTGGCAAACGAACGAACGCTCCCAGTTTCGCGGTCGTCGCATTCGCATTCGGGACTGTGGGACTTTCTCTCTTCAAAACGGTATCCCAGGGTGCGTGGTCGCCCTCCTCCCCCTCGAGTCGTCTGGGGTCTTGAGCTTGCGTCCCCTCTCCCCTCTCTCTCTTCCTCCACCGTCCACACGGTTTTTTGAATTTCTCAATCCAAACGGGAGACCATCACTCCTGCCATGCACCTCCCCCTTTTCCTCCCCCCTCTCTCGCCGCCCCCGCCCTTCGCCTCGCTCGCCCGCCCTCCCGCCTTCACTCACTCAGAAGGAAATTAGAGAAGACGACGACGCAGCAGACAGCAGCAGCAACAGCAGCCAGGAAGCTCGAGGAGAGAAGGAGAGAGATACGTCCGTCTGCGATCTCTTCCTCTGTGTCTTCTCCCGGTTCACCAGGTACGCCATGATCCTACCCCCCCCTCGTCATTCGACGCTTTGGCACGCTATGGAGATAGCGTGTGTGTGCGTGTGTTGGTCACGCTGGAAAGAAAACGAAATGGATCCCTCCACGTGAAAAGGGAATGCGTTCGATATTGAGAGAACCAGAGTGGAAATGGCATCATAGACGGCGATTTGGCGATGCGGTGTTTCGTGCGCGTTTGGTTGATGAGAGTTAGCGCGTGCGTGACTCGTCGCTGTGATCTGTGTCTGGTGCTCTCGTCTCGTCTTGATTCGTGTTTCCGCTTGGCCTTGAGCTGTTGGAGGGGATCTCGGTGTATCTGCTCGAAACGCTTGAATATCCCACCCTTCTCGCAATACACACATGCACAAACACACACGCGTGTGCTCTAGTGTATGATCATGTCAACAGTGCACACAGAAACTAACTTTGTGTTGTGTGCTCTGTGAACAGTGATCCTGCAGCAACTTCCCCAAACTTGAATCCATTTCCCCGCCGGTGACGTCAACAAACCGCTAGACCGAACCAGCAACAATGTACACGTCGGCAGCTCCAGGCCCAGCCAGACGTGGCGGACAGCCACCAGTGAATGTGGCGCCACCACAGATTCGTGGCGGTGCGCCGAACCCGTCCAACATGGCGCCAATGCCGAACGCCGGCGCGGCGTCGAGCCGTATCAGCGACATGCTCGACCAAGTGAAAGCAGAGTACGAGGCTGCTATTCAGCAGCTGAACATTTCGAAGATGGAGCAATTAGAGATGGAACGCAAGATCCAATCCCAGGTCGTGGAGATGGACCAGATCCAGCAGACGCTCAAGACCCTAGAGGCAAACCATCGCCGCATTCGCCAGCAGTACGAAGAAGACATGATGCGCATGCGCCGTCAGCTGGAGGGCCAATCGGCTGCCGGACAGGGCAAGATCAACAGCAAGCGTCTCCGCACCGGAGGCGGTCCTGGCGCACCAATGCAGCCTGAAGAACAGATGATGTCGGTTGTCAACGTCCCACCTGGAGCGCCTCCAAACCGACCAAACAACCAGCGATCGAACTCGCCAGTGCGCGTCGTTCCAGTGCAGCCAGCGTCCCGCTCGCTCCAGCAGCTGGGCCAGCAGCCAATTCCACAAGGTCAACAACCGCAATCCCAGCCGCCTCAGCAGCAAGCCCCACCTCCTCAGCTCAGCCCTTTGGAAGGACAGTCGACCACACCCACGAACCGCAGAGGTCCCATCCCAGGATTGAACCGCGAAGCTATTCAAGAGGCGAACGGCAAAGCTGAAGGTCGCAGCATTCCTCCAGTTGGAAGTTTGACTCAGTCTGGATCGTCGTCTCCAGTGCTGAAGAAGTCGAAGTCTAACGGAAGCAGCGAGCAGAACAGCATCCCAAGCATCTCGAACGGAAAAGGCAGCCTTCCATCTGTGAGCACATCGACCGCGTCTTCGTCCGGTACATTGATCCCATCGGTCCCGAAGATCCACCGTGAGCACCACGGTTCGGCCGAATCGAGCCCATCGTCGAGCAACAACTCCGCTTCGCAGGCCGTGCCTACCACGACGCCAACTACTTCCAGCAATTCTGCCGCTGGCAAGCAATCCACCCCCGAGTCGAACGCCGGTGCGGTTACGGGCTCGGGCTCGTCTGGATCTAACGCCACCCAGAAGACTTCCAACTCGAAGGCCAGTCGCCTCAACTGGAGCTGCGTGTACTCTTCGAAGGGATCTGCGTCGTACCAAGACTCAGAACGCCCTGTTGCTGAAATGCACCAGTCGATGGACCACCAGAGTGTTGTGTGCGTTGTCCGATTTTCGAACGATGGTACGATGATGGCGTCGGGTTGCCACAAGACTGCGCAAGTGTTTGATGTGAAGACTGGTGACCGCAAGTTTTTCGTGTCTCGCCCTGGATCGAATGGCGGAAATGCAAACAACGCCGCGGCGGCCACGAACGAAGCTGACGACGCGTACGTCCGAGCCGTGTGCTTTTCACCTGACTGCACGAAGCTGGTTGCTGGGATGCCCCACAACACCATTCGCATTTGGGACATTGCTTCCAACGAAGAAGGTCCAGCGATGACCGGCCACGAGTCGGAGATTTACTCGCTCGACTACGTCAATGACTTCATCGTGTCCGGTTCTGGCGACCGCAAGGTCCGTCTCTGGGACGCCCGATCTGGCCAGTGCAAGAAGATCTTCGGCAGCGAAAGCGGCGGTCCGTCGGATGGTGTCACGTCAGTTGCGCTTTCACCTGATGGCCGCTTGCTCGCCGCTGGTTCTTTGGACAAGGTTGTCCGCATTTGGGACACTGAGACTGCGCAGCTTCTTGACCGCTTGGAAGGCCACAGTGATTCGGTGTATTCGATCGCGTTCTCCCCAGATGGCAAGAACTTGATCTCCGGCTCGCTGGACAGAAACATCATGCTGTGGGATGTGTGCGCACAGGGCCGAACTACGACTCGTCCACGCATGCTGTTCCAGGGACACAAAGATTTTGTTCTCTCTGTCGCGTACACCCCAGACGGAAGGTATGTTATATATTTGCGTCTATGGAGATCTCTTGTTTATTTTATCTAGATGCTTACGATGTGTTATTTCTTTCCTCGTAGATGGCTGATGTCTGGATCGAAGGATCGCTCGGTGGTGTTCTGGGACCCTCGCTCGTCTCGCTCGGTCTTAACACTGACTGGCTACCGGAATTCGGTGATCAGCGTCGCGTCTTCGCCTGCTTCGCCATATTTCGCTACTGGAAGCGGAGACTGTTTTGCTGTTGTTTGGAAATACCAGTGCCAATCTTTTTAAATATACGACAGAGTGCTGAATAGGAGGAGTTGATGAAGAAGAGAAGGAGAAGGAAGAAGACACAAGTCGCCAGAAGAGCAGTGGATCGATACCGGAGCGAGCGAGGGCGGTCACAAATCAAGTTGGAGTCTTTCGATGGCTAGCTGTCGTGGTTTTCGTGCGAGAGATGGGTTGGACGGTTCGGCTGGTTCGCGTTGATGGAAAATGAAAGGCAAAGCGCAACGACCGTCGTTTTTGTTGTGGATGCTGCCTCCTGAGTCAAGCGATCAGCTCGGAATCGGAAGATCATCTTTTCATAGGAGATAACAAAAGAGAGAAACATTAGTGCATTTTTTAGCGTCTTGTCAGCTTCAGCGCCAATCGGATCAGCAAATGTACATACATTTTGTTTGCTTTCGAGCCTTTGTTGTGTGTGCATTGGCATTTTGCGTGAAGACTTGGCTTGGTTTGGAGTGCAAGACTGACACTTGCAAGTTGATTTAACTGATCTGTCACTGAAACAAAACGTTTTTACGGATGATGGTGCTCGGGTTCGCGCTCTCGTAATTACAGCTTTGTACGTGTGTAAACTGGTCTGAGAAGAACCACCACTTGTTTGTCACTGATTGATCGGAATGATGGTTCCTTTAATCGAGTGAGAGAGGATCCACAACATCGAAAATTGATCGTGTCAGGCAGGCTCACGACCTTGGCCACAGTTTCGTCTAAACGGGTGCGGTCGGCACGAACAAACACTCGGCCGGACGGACATCTGAGAGCGGCAGCACAAATGACAGCGAAGCGTGTGTAGAAGGACATAGCCTCCGAGCCTTCAAATCACGGAGGTCAGTCTGCTTCACTTTCTCAGAAGTACAGATTGCTGTTCACTTATCTGTTGACTCCTGTGTCATAACTCGGAGGAAGGCAGCAAGATTTTGGACGCAAGTGAAGCAGGTCTGAAGGTTTCTATATTCAGTCCATTTTCATGCCAAACACTTGCATGCTCGATCATGATCAAATAGGTTTCTCTGCTTTAGCTTCACTCCAAAAAAATGAATGATGGCCAGTGTGGTGAATATCAATCAATCGTGCTTTCACGGCTGCATTTTGGAAGCAACCAGCTCACATCGCACTTTTGCGGAGCTTTTCAGTGCACCACGTACTTAAACAAGTATCCCCAGTCTAGCCGAGTCGATATATATTCTGCTTATTTGCACTGCAAATTTAAACATATCACATTTTTGTAAGCGCACCTTTTTATTCCAAAATACTCATTACAAGAGGATTAAATCGAATGTTAACCCGCGAAAACTCAATCCATCGAACACAAACTCGGAACGAGACGAGAACAAACGCATCAGCATGCTCGCTCGCCGTGTGTGCGCGCTTGCGGTTCAGCGCCATGTGCGACGCGCGGTCGCTCGGCCTCCGCAGCTGCGATGGAAGCGCCTCCACAGCACCTCGCCCAGTAACAATAGCAGCAGCAGCAACGCCACCACACCACGCACATCGCTCACCCCAGCGACGCAGTCCGAGGCGGCGCAGCAGCTCGCCAAGCAGACGCCGCTCAATCTGGACGGCGTGAGCGACCGTGAGCTCATCCGCCGCCTCTTGACGCGTCCACAGCGCGTATGGTTTTGGATCGGAGGCGTTGTGGTCGTGGGCGTGACGCTCATGGCGTTCGCGCCGGAGCTCAAGCTGGGTGTGAGCAAACACACGGCGGACGTCGCGTCCAAGTCGCTCCAGGACGAGACACTGCAGGGCCATACAAGGGTGAGTCGAGTCCATGACCATGAGTCTGTAGTGAATAATGGTTATAGTGGGCACTGTATAGTGTACTGACTGTTGTTCTTCTGGGCGTATGGCTATGATGCTGTTGTGTAATGCAGGAATTGGCGTCCCAGATCGTGCAGACGGTACTGAACGACCCGAATGTGCTCGACCAGGCGTCGCGATTCCTCCAGCGGGTACGTCAATGCATCTCTACCTGCCTATGCGCTTGGCTAGTTGCTGGCTATACTAACTCTCGTGCTATGACGCCTGTGTCCTATGTCTATACAAATAGCTGGTGGTGATGGACACCACGCGAGACGCGCTGCGGTCGCTCATCGTCCACACGCTCAACGATCCCGTGACGCTCGCGCACGTGTCCAAGCTGGCGAAGCAGACGGTCGCGGTTCTGCTCGAAGACCCGACGACGCGCCGCCAGGTTGTGGATCTGCTCATGGCGACGGTCGTGGACCCGAAGACCAAGCAGAGCGTGCTGCTACTGATCGAGCAGCTCATGAAGGACGAGCAGACGCGGAGGAACCTGACACAGCTGCTCGCGCACACGTTTGTCCAAGATCCCGTCAAGAAGACCGTCACGAGCACGTTGGGCGAGTCGGTGCACGACGTGCTCAGCCGTGTGGACATCCAGAACCACGCGAAACAGTTTGTCGGCACGGTCGTGAAGGACCAAACCGTGCAGGCGCAGAGCGGCGACGCGATCTGGAGCACGTTCATGTATGCGGTCACGCCCGGCTGGCTCTCGTGGATCTGGCAGCCAGCGAGTACTGTCAGTGATGAGCAGTGTGCCGCTGAGCTCGCAGCCTCTATTGAAAAGGTTGTTGTCGTCGAGGAGACCCACAAGAAGAAATCCGACCCCGAAAGTAACAACGGCGCTGAGACGATAATCGGTGATGAAGAAACGGTCGAAGACGTCGTGATCGTGACGCGAAAAGCGCCGGTAGCGCGCTCCAAGACGAAGACTGCGGACAAAGTCGCTGGTGCGGCGGTTGCGGTTTTGAAAGAAGGCGAAGAACAGCAGCAGGAGACAGAGGAGGAAGACAGCAACTCGTTGAGGAAGCGCATGACGGCGCGGCTTCCGTTTGCACGGCGTAAGACGGCTGTACCTTCCTCTACAGCCACACAAGGCAGTGATAGGAAACCAGATGCGTCGCCGTCGACGGATCCAGAGTTCACCGACGAGTACGAGAAGCGACATTGGAGCGGCTCGGGCAGTGGGTTTCTATAGAGCTTTTGAGGATGCAGATCTTTATTAGTGACGTAAAACGTTCCAACAAGAAGAATTTGAGAGCATTGATCAGCGTTTCAGTTCATGAAATGTCGGTGCTACGGTATCGTGTTCTCGCATCACCAGTACTTCTCTGGGGAGAGAGGTCCAACAGTATTCTCCTTCTTATCATTCATTGTCATTAAAGATATTCCCTCTCTCACTTGAGCTGTCAGCTACTCTGATAAATTCCCTTGACAAAGCCTACCTTGATATCTCTATGCACGTCCGAATGCTGCAGTCCATAACTCTATCGCTTCTGGTGGTTGACGAACCGTAACGCGAGTGCGCCGAGCACACGGAAGCCGACTACG
>JALBZD010000575.1:0-21875 GCA_038050675.1 Globisporangium cylindrosporum | reverse complement strand
GATTTCTGTTTTTCGAGCATTCTTTTAGCTTTCAATACAATTCAAGTTTGCATTTATCCTTTGTATGTCTATTCAAAACACATATAAACATGACAGGTTATGAGGCCGCTTGCAGTGCCAATTTTTTAAAATCATGGATGCGGACGGACTTTTGTGCAGCACTGTACCATTGAGCTACAGGAGCGTGTAATTTATGCATCAATCTGCATTTTATCTGTGCAAGCAATCGTAATTTACCACATCAATGATATATTTCATAATGTATCAAGTTTGCGGAAATATATTATAATTGACTAAAATAGATTACAAAAGGGCAGATTTTTTATTTATGCGTCTGGGAGGGGTATTATTTTTATTTCCCCCCAAAAAAGACGAACCAGGCAAGTATGCAAATAGTGTATCCACGTTAATTTATGCTTCAAATAGCCTAGTTTAATGTTTTGGTATTTCCTATAAACTAGGACAGCCAGATTCTCTGATTCCATCCGGTGTGGCGTGGGGCAGCGAAATGCTCGAGTCGAGCGGGTCAGAATGGGCTGCCGCCCGGACGACGACGACGAGCGCGCCGCACTTCTCAAGAGCCACTCTCCAAGCAACAGCAACAACAACGACAGCAATATCAGCATGAGCCTCGCGGACAAGCTCTACGCGTACGACCTCACACTCGCCACGCTCACGTACCAGCGCTGGGGGCAGAACCCGCGCGGCCGACTGCTCTGGGAAGCACTCTCCCACACAGGCGATGGCATCATGTACGGCAGAACGCGGCGTTCTCTGTTTATTGTTGCTTGTGTTGTGCTGTGTGCTGTAAACGACTAAGTTGATTGTGGATGTGTGTGGGTGTATGTAGGTGGCTGCTGATGGTGCTGCCAGTGCTGGTGATCTCGTGGTTCGCTGGGCTGCTGGACAATGTGGCGCCATCGACACGGGCGATCACGGCATCGTTCTACATCTGCATGTTTGTACGTCTCTCTCGCGCGCTGTCTGAGATGGATGGCGTGCGTATGTATGTCGTGTGTGTACTTACTTACTGACGCGTTGGTGTTCTTTGCATTCTGTGGGCGACTTGGGGTTTGTTCTGTGCAGGTGGACCTGCTGATCATCATCGTGCTCAAGCTCATCTTCAAGCGCGCGCGGCCGCCGCACCACCAGACTGACGGCCGCTTTGTCGGTCCAGACCAGCACTCGTTCCCGTCGGGCCATGCCACGCGCGTGGGCTGCATTGTCGCGCTCGTCTTCTACCTGTCCGAGAGTATGTCTATCGATTATTTCTTTACTGTTATGGATAGCCTTTGCGCATGGACCATCCAGAGTCTGCAGCCAACGAAGACTGACAAACTGTCTGTCTACTTTCGCTGTGTGTAGCATACCCGTCGATGGTGCGCGCGTTCTTCCACGTGTCGCCCGCCGTGCTCTGTCCGTTGATCGTGCTCTGGGCGCTCGCGATTGGCTTTTCGCGTGTCGCGCTCGGCCGCCACTACCCGTCGGACGTTCTCGCGGGCGGCCTCATCGGCATGTTCGTGATCTTCCCCGCCGCGCTCTTTGTGATCAACCGCGTCGTCGTGATCAGCTGAGAGGGCTGCGCCAAAAGATTGCATTACCATGGCGCAGAAGGCAATGGTTTGGTAATACATGGTTGTAAAAAGATCAGTCAATAAACGGTTTTGAATGGCAAACAGCGCCTCTGTAGTACTTCCTACTTTGAAGCAGCGTCTATCTGCTGTTCGCTCTCTGGCTGGCCCAGTGTATTCCTCGCTTACTCTACCGATAGGCTCCTCGTGATCTATCTGCTGGATGGTCGGTATCGATTGTGTGCATGTGAGCTGCTGCTTCCACTGCTGTCGGATACGCGCGCGAGAGAGAGTGAGTGCGTGTGTGTGTGAGTATGTATGTGACCTTACGAATAAACAAATGAAGTATCGTCCTCGCCAATCAGTTTGTTCGTTTAACTGAACAAGCCCACTGGCGGTGAACTTCATTGGAGATCGACATCGTCGTCGCTGCTGTCATCGTCGTCGTCATCGCTCGAATCATTCGAGTCGTCGTCGTTCGAGCCGTCCGAGTCATTCGAGTCGTCCGAGTCAACTTCGTCCACGTCGTCACCATCCTCCATGTCTTTGGATTTCGCCTTCTCAGAGCTGCTGTTGTACTTGTCGGCCTCCTGCTGCGTCATCAGTGCAAACGGCGGTCGGCGAAGGCAGCGGCGCTTGTTGAACCACCGTCGCAGCTGCGTCATGTTCACGTTCAAAATCTGCTTCTCGTCGCGCAGCGGCGGCGTATTCAGCTCCGCCAGATAGTCCTCCATCTCCGCCTGACTGGGCTTGTACTTCTTCTGGAACCAGCTCTCCAGAGCCATCACCTGGTTCACAGAAAATTTCATTGGTCGCTTCCCTTTTTCGCGCTTCCCTCGTCGGCTAGCTGGAGCTGCAGGCGGTGGCGGCGGGTTGGATGGCGGCGGTGGTGGGGGAGCCATCGTCGCGTCAATGTCTTCATCATGAGGCGGAGAGGACGGAGGTGGTGGAGGGAGCAAGTCACTAGAGTCAGTCGCGGGGTTCGCATTTTTGTCCGTCGCCTGCATCTCGTCTTCTTCAATGGCATCGTCGTCATGAACAACACGACGGTTCATGCCCAGACTCTCCAACAGTGCAATCGTTGACTTTCGCAGCAGCGTCGGCTTCTTGTAGATCTTCAAAATCTTCTTCAAATCAGCGACAATCCCGGTCTGAATACGGACCTCGGGAGTGACCTCCATCGCCCGCAGGATGTCCACCACTTGCTGTAGAGAGTTTGTGCTCATCGCCGTACGTGGAAGCGAGAGCTGACTACAAATGCGGCTCTGCAGCGCCGACACTTCAACGCGACTGCCACTTTTCACAACCACCACGTCGTCCAGATCCGAATCCTGTGTTCGAGGTCGTTTCGCACGATTACCACTGCCGCTGGCTGTCGGGAGTGGCTGGTTGTCCGAGACCGAGGGCACTGTATGCGACGAAGCAATGTACGCCTTCACATTGTTCGGACTCGCGAAAGCTGCAGCCATCGAGTCGTACATCGGGCTCTCAGCGCGCACTCGGTCCACTTCTTTCACCAACTCATTCGGGTCTACCGTCTCGCGCAGGTGCTCGATGCGCTGCTCCAGTCGGAGATCGATCTCTTCTTCTGCAGCGTTGGCGTCACGACCTCCTTCGATCGCCAGTTTGATAAAGCGCACGCGCTCACGGTGACGACGGCGCTTGAACCAGTCACGGATGTGCGCGACGGTCAGCCCATTCACCTGGAACGGATTCGCATACGGTCGGTAGTTCAAAATTGTGCGCATCAGCGTGAGCTCGTCTGTGAGCGGACGCGGGTACGAGTAGTACCACTCTTGGAGCTTCTTCACCTGCACGGGGGTGTACAGACGACCGAAAGCCGACGACGCGCGACCCCGCTCTTGCGCGATCGCTGCAGCGGTCGCAGTCGCAGCCCCCGCTTGAACAGCTGCGTCCAGCGCCTTGATCGTACCATCCTGCAGCGTGACCTTCGAGATCAAATTGGCTTCGCCCTGCATGCTTGTAGCCTGGATCATCTCCGCCAGCTCTCGCAGTCGCTCCATAGACGCTTCGACCTTGAGCAGCACGCGGTCCGTGTGGTCTTCCGCGATCGCATCCACTTTCCCACCTAACTTCCCAGCTGGTGCCGCTACTCCCTTTGCGCTGTCTTCAGAAGCTCCTCCTACTGTAGGATTTGCGGCTGCATCTTTGTTGATCAGCGGCAGCAGACCGAGCGCAATCGCACACTCGCAACCGGAATCCTGACCCCCTCGCTTGCCTCCTTTCTTTCGCGATATGTCGCGCGCATCAGCGAGGTTTTTCAGCTCGAGTAGCACGCTGTCGCACCCAGTGATCAACTTCACAAGGCGCACACATGATTTCAAGAACCAAAGTTAGTTAGATGATCAATAACAACCCCAAAACAGACTCATTAACAAACGAACAAGGGCCACCTGTGTTGTCTTGGCAGTGATCGACTTGTTGTACGTCTTGCCAGCTTCCAGGCACTCACGGACCACTTTGTTCACCTGCACAGTATCAATTAATCCCACCACATCCCCACACAATCGTTAATATACGTGGCTATAAAGCACAATCATGCGCATAAAGCCATAAACCAACAAAAGATAACAAGCAAAGCAAGCAAAAGCGTACCAGATCAACCGCGGGGTTCAGGTCCACATCCTGCCATGCTGCGTACTCTGCCTGCTCATCCTCTGAGTCCTCGTTGTCGCTCAGTCCGCCGTTCTTCTCCGAAATGTCCTCGTCCGTGAAGTTGGCGGGCGCTTCGTCGACCACCATTCTCGTCATCACTGGCAATTGCGCTCTTTGCGGCCTGCCAGCGCCATTCATTGGCGACGACTCTGTTGGTGATGAAATACGCGCCACGACGTCACTGCCATTATTGTTATTCACGACAGCCTGCTCTTCTTCGTTGTCATCCATCGGCCCCGTGTCGTTCTCTGCGTCCATGTCCACGTCTGAGTCGTGACTGCTGTTCAGCAGTGCGCTCAGCTTCGCCGCATTCGGGGTCGTTGTCTTCGCAGGTGACGATGCTTCAGTGGTGTCCACAGCTGGTGTCGACACAGGCGCTCGCTCGGCGTCCTTCTCGGGCGAGTCTTTGCAGATAAAGTCCATCTTCATCGCACTCATCGTTGTCTCTTCTCGGCTCTTCTTTCTCTTGTTGAATTCCCAGAATACTGGATCAGATCACTTTCGCATTATAACACAACACACGGAAAAGGAATATGAGTACCAACTCTCGTTACGGTCCCCTACATGGCACGGCACTTGATGAATAGTCACGAGAACGCATGCTTTCCGCACACTCATGCCCATATATACATACACACACGCACACTCATGCCCATATATACATACGCGCATGACCTCAATGCGGTACACATCCCGCACAGACACGAAATGGGGCGAAACTCGCACGCAGCCAGCCATCCCACACGCCTGCAATCACTACTCGGATAGCATCCTGTCTGCGTAGAGCAGCATGATAGATAAATCACGATACACGCATACAAATCCTTCTCCACACACATATTCACACATATACACACATATTCATCTAGACACGTCGAGCCTTTTTCCACACTTACATGCAGCGCCAGTCACTCGTCGCTGCCTCGCGTCTGTCTGTCTGTCGGGTCGCAATCTCTCTCTCTCTCTCTCTCTACCTGTTCACTCGCGTGTCTTTCTCTGCGCGTTCTTTGGCGCGCGGGTTGGTCGCTTTGCTCTTCCGCGGAATCAAATGGCCAGTGGCTGCCTGCCCCCTCCCTCCCTCCCTCTCCACAGACAGAGCCGACCGAGCGAGAACAAGATGATGGATCATAATGAACGTTCGTTTCCGCTCATTCAGTCATTTCGGCTGGGGTCAATGGCTCTGGATTTGATGTTGCAGGAAGGGAAGTCTGGCATGCGACACCTTCGCGCGACATTATTGAGGTTTTTCAAGGTTTTTTAGGATACAGTCAAGGTTGCTGAAAATGAAATGTGTTGAGACGGCGTGAAATATGTTGTAACATGTCGAAAAGCGTTGTCGATGGGTTCTGGAATGACCAAGACCCTGAACCAGACAAAACACAACGACACAAAAGCATTAAACAGATCAGACCAGCAGCATGGCCGTGAACATGAGCAGCCAGCAGCAGGAGTTTGTGCAGCTCTGCGCGCTCGAGGGCCACCGCGACCGCGCGTGGCACGTCTCCTGGCGCTTCGATGGCAAGCTGCTGGCATCCTGCAGCGGCGACAAGACGATCCGCCTCTGGGCGCCGCCCAAGGACAGCAGCAGCAGCAATTGGGAGTGCGTCGCGATTCTTGAAGATGCCCAGGGACGCACGATCCGCGCCTGTGAATGGTGCGTGCTGTACACTGTTAATTGTGTGCATCAACTGTGTAAGTATCTTATATTTGTACGTGTATACTGTATGTACCCGTAGGTCACCGGATGGACGCTACATCGCGTCCGTGAGCTTTGACGCCACGACCGTGATCTGGGAGAAGCAGGGCAACTCGTACGAAGTGGTGTCGTCGCTCGAGGGCCACGAGAGCGAGGTGAAGAGCGTCGCGTGGAGTCCGTCGGGGTCGTACATTGCCACATGCAGTCGTGACAAGAGCGTCTGGATCTGGGAGGCCGACCCGGACACGGACTTTGAGTGCATCTCCGTGCTGCATGGCCACACGCAGGACGTGAAGTTTGTCAAGTGGCACCCAACCGAGGACATCCTCATCTCCGTGAGCTACGACGACACGGTGCGCATCTGGGCGGAGAACGAAGGTCAGTGTTGACTTGGGTTGTTGATGCTTGCTGATGGGAGATCTGACTGACGATTGCGCTGGTGCATGTTGTATGAATGTACGACTTGTACAGACGACTGGTACTGCAAAGAGACACTGAACGGTAATCTCAGTACCACTTCTCGACGCGCGGTTGTGTGTAAAGGATCTCATCGTTTATCACTGTTCGTATAGGCCACAGCTCGACGGTTTGGGGCGTTGCGACGGACCCGGCAGGCAGCCGCCTCGCGTCGGTCTCGGACGACAAGAACGTGATCATCTGGCAGCGCGACGTCAACAGTAAGGACGTGCACGCCGACGGAAGGTGCGGATCTCACAACTTTCTTAGGTTTATATTATCGTTTGCGTATGTACTCAGAACTGAGCTGCTCTTTTCTTTGTTTGTGCCAACAAACAGCCCAATGGAATGGAAGCAATCCTCCACGCTCTCGGGGTTCCACGACCGCACGATTTTCAGTGTCGACTGGTCGGTGCAGGGCAATTTCATCGTCACGGGCGCCGCCGACGACGCGATCCGTATCTTCCGCGAGTCCTCGGGGGTATCTCCTTCCTCGTTTGAGCTCGCATTCCACCAGGTCGCGGCGCACTCGAGCGATATCAACTGCGTGCGCTGGAGCCCGATCGTGCAGCAGACAGCAGACGGCAAGCGGTCGCTCCTGCTGGCGTCCGCGGCCGACGACTCGCTCGTGCGCATCTGGAGGTTCACGCCGCAAGAGTAAAGCTGTGGTACTGTATTCGCTTTCTCTGATCTAATTCGTGATGTGGTTGGCAAATGCAACCACTGCGAACTTTAATAGACACCCTTTCAGCCTGCAAAGTGTGCATGCATTTCCTCTTTTGTATCGGATCGGAACAATGACGCAATCCCTCTAAGTTCGCTATGAGTCATTGACGCTGTGCGATAGCGCACTTAACGGAGCTTCTTCTCAGCCAAAACGGCCATTTTGAAGAACGCACGAGTGATGACGTCGCGAGCATTGCCCGAAGAGCTGCACGCCGAGCAGCGCTGGTCGAGCTTTCAGGAGCGCCAGACGCCGCAGTGGGTGCGCTCCACAGACGAGAAGCTCGTGGCGCTCGTTACGCGGTCCACGGCCAGCGGCGAGCGCTTTCCGGTTGGCGTCAACTGTACGTCTGCTGGGTGCATTCCTATTTGGAGCTTTGGATGTTGTGCTGCGAAGGGCTCTGAGGATACGAGGCTGATCTCTATATGTCTATGCAAATAACGAAGGGCTTGAGGTATCTCGCGCGGTCGGCCACACGCCTGTGGAGTGCGTGAAGCGGTACGCATTGTTGCACCACACAAGCGATCAGCAGCAGCAGCATGGCGGCGCAACCCCAGGTAAGTGAGACGTGACTGGATTTATCCAAATCATGACGAATAGATTGTGATCCAAGCGTTATTGTATGGCTACGTATAGGTCTGCCTCTGCAAGGAGACGGCATACAGCTGGAGCAGCACGATGAATTCGCCTCGGAGGACGTCCGGTCTGTCCCGCTCTCTGGACTCAGCAGCAGCAACGAAGACCTCGGCGGCTCGCCGCGACGACAGTCGTTCAGCGGCTTCTCGACGCCACTGACGTCACCAAAGCTGAGCTCTCTGGACACTTCCGATGAGTTTGGCGTCGGCATTGGGTCACCTGGCTCACCGCCTCCATTCGCAGTGCGGAAGCACAATGCTGGTAATAATGGCGCTGGTGGTAGTGCGGTGTCGAGTCCGTTTCGATGGGAAAATCTGCTCAACGAGAGCGCCTACTCTTCGCCGATCCTCAAGTCCCCACCGCATGCGCGCTTCAGAGCAACAGCACCTCCACACCTGCGTACTACTGGTGGTGGTGGTGGTAACGAACAGTTTGGAATGGACGATGATGTCAAATCTGATACGTCGCAGTCGTCGCTGAACAGTTTCCCAACCGGCGTGATGTCCCCACGGATCATCCATGGCACTCAGGTAAGTGAACATGGTGTGAAGTCTCGCCTGGAGTATTTTGTAGTGATGGTCTCCATTATGGCTGTCTATCTTGTGTATATGTCTTACAGGATCACACCCGACCGATTTTGGACCCGAGCTATGCTGCAAATATCATCAACCACGCGTTCAAAGGCATGAAGATCGACGCCCCCGCAGCCTCGTCGCCACGCATGATTCGCACGATTTCCAACTCGGAGTTCCCGTTTCTAAAGGAGGACGAAGCGAAGCGAGCGGCGCAACTCGCGCAGCAGCAGCATCAAGACGCATCAGCTGCCGCGTTCCTCGCGTCGCCGCGGGCAAATGTACCGAACCTCGTGAACGAGCAGCAGCTGCAGGCGCACATGATGAAGATGTCAGCGATGTCCACGATGTCGTCGTTCCACGGCGACAACCCGTTCTCAGGTATGATTGTGACTCTGTGAATGCGAGGCACCGCACCCTCTATAGCTACATGGAGTTGAGTGATAACAATGTTTACTGTGTTTCATGAAATCGCCTGTAGGTTCTCTGACGCAATCAGCTCTTGAAGACGCGTTCCTGGATATGGCAGGATCCCGTCTGGACGCCTCCAGGTACCATTCATTGCAGTCACGTTCTCTCTTGCTTGGATTTGCAGGTCGTGCTTCTCCCATTCTCACACTGATGCTTGATCGATATTGTGCGTTGTAGTGTGCTGCTCAATAGCCGCTTCTCCATGGGCCAGTCACGCCTGCATTTGGACCAGATCCAAGCGCTCGAGAAAGAACGTGACCAGCTCAAAAACTTCCGCGCTGGTGCTGCAGGTTCTGCTTCGGCTGCTGGACCCCAGCGCCCGTCGTCGTAGTTGTCGTCTCTCTCTATTTAACCTTCACCACTCAATGGCACCAAGAAAATGTGCACGCATGCTCCAATTACAAAGAACCAAAACTGAATTCATGAAATGCAGGGGCGAACGAACGACCGCCTTCTCTCTCTGTTTCCACTTGTTATCATCAGTTAGCCTACGATAGAACTACCGGTAGACACTTGAAGCTCCATACTCGCCTGACTGAGATGGATACAAATCGAGAGGATATCCACACGACGCCCATCACAAAGGCACGCCCTGTGTAGAATGCACCACTCGCTCTGTGATCGCTCGCAATCGTACCAGGAGCGACGAATGCCAAGTGGCTCTTATATCTATACTTTCGAGTCAAGGTTCTTGGACTGCTCCTGGAGCTTGCGGCGCTTGGCGTCCTCGCCCTCTTTGAACTTGGCGTAGCCGTAGAGGATACCGCCGACCATGCCGAACGTCACGTAGATCGCCGTGTCAGACTTGAGCGTCTCGCCGAGCAGCAGCACGCCGATGAATGTCGTGGGGATCTTGTTGAGCCCGCCGACCGTCGCGTACGTGGTCGCAGAGGTCGACGACACGCACCAGAAGGACGCGAGGTTGAGGCCCACGCCCACGACACCGCTCAAGAAGAGCAGGATCGTGAAGTTCAGGTTGCCCAGTAGCGGGTTGCTCCACACCGTGAATGCCTCGCCGTTGAGGATCATCGGCGGTGCCAGCAGCGGCAGCGAGATGAGGTTGTTGTAGAACGCCATGCCGAACTTGGAGATCTTGAGCGACGACTTGGACGTCGCGTAGCGCATGTAGAGCACATACCCGGCCGTCGCAGCGCAGTTCATAAACATCCAAAAGTAGCCCGCCAGAGTGCTCGCCGTGGCCTTGCCGCCGCCCACGTCGCTGTACGAGGACATGACCGCGCCCATGAGCATGATGCCGAGACTCGCGATCACGAGAATGCCTACTTTCTCGTTGAAGAGCTTCCACTCGCCAAACACGATGATGATGTTCGTGACGTTCTTGAAGACCGTCACGATGTGGATCGGAAGGCCCGCGGTCGCCTGCGTGCCCGTGTAGAGCATCGCGACGAAAAAGAACGTGACGGGCGCCCACTTCTTCGCGGTCTCGCTGCTGTAGTTGCCGTACTGCACGAGCTTCTGCATCTTGGCGACCTCGAGCACGAGCACGGCGATCGCGGCCTGCGCCAGCACGATGAACATCTTCTGCTCAAAGCCGTAGTACTTCTTGCCCACGAGGTAGCGGTTCGTGAGCACCATGATGTTGGACATGAGGCTGTACACGAGGCACGAGAGGATGGACATGAGCAGCGACGTGCGCACTTCCTGTTTGGCCTTGTCGCTCATGGCTGCAGCTAACGGAGCGGGGTGTCTCTAGCGGAGCTTCTCGGGCGAGGGCGAAGGGGGCGAAGGGAGGGGGGGGATCTCTTGAGCCGACCTGCCTGGATGGAGCCGAATGCTAAAATGAAATGATGGACCTGGCTGCGGCTTGCCACGACTGCACGGCTGAAGTAACGTTCACTCGCAGGACGAGATCACCCGCAACGGTACAGTGTACCCAAAGGCTGTCAAATAATTCGATCTACTGTCTAAAATATGGCTCAACGTCGAAAATGCAAAATTTATCCACACAAATTGGAGAATATGAAAGGAGTGTTACTTCAGAGGGGATGATGAAGTCGAAGTGTGCCGCTGCAGCTGGTACAGCTTTGGATCGCGAAAAGGCGTTGGACACATTAGTATTAGTATTATTGTGGCATGATGACGAGGAGTGGGAATGAGACGACGAAGAGCTACGCGATGAATCAGCTGGCGTTCAGCAACAAGCTGCAGCTCCAAGAGCGGAATCCAATACGTATCTCTAATGACAGCAATAGCCGCCGATCGAGTCCTCGGGTGAGTCCAATACATCGACGCAGCACCAGCAACGGAATCGACAGTGGCGACAAACGAACAAAGAAGCAGTCGCAGCAGCGCAAAGTTCATGTACAGTTTGCAGTGCAGAATATGCCGCCATCGCCGCTGCTTTACCAGCACCAGATGGACCAGCGAGCCGACCCGTATGAACGAAGGGAAGATGTTGAGAACGATACGCGTGGCTGGAATATCAACAGTCACCAGAGTGCAAGAGAGGCTATGGCGAAGGGAAGTGAGCGCGAACCAATGTCCGTGCCGATATCTACTGCATCTGCAGCAAACACGATAAGAAAAGTAGATACAACCAAAGGCAAAGAGCACATAAGACTTTGCGATCGCAAGCCGGCCAATAAGAGGCCGAGTGTACCTCGCAAGCCTGCGTGGGACGCTGATGTGCAGCACACATCGTCGTTTTTCGACACTTCGATCAAGAAATCGACGTTATTCCAACCAAAGCCAGGGGATCGCAAGCACGAAAGCGCGATCGAGACTCAGCAGATCCGAGACCGGCCGTCTGCTCTACAGCAGCAATTATCCAAATCAAGGCAGACACCAAGCGCAAACTTCCAGCGACTCTCGCTCAACAAGAAATCCAGCAACTTGGTTCGACACGTGAGAAGCACCATCTCGACAACTTCAACTTTGCGATTACCCCCACGGCCACAAAAGGACTTTGTCCGTCTCAACTACGAGCGAATCACAGGGCGACCTTACGATCAAACTGCACACAAGCGGCATCCAACACTGTCGTCTCGCTTGAACGTCTTCGATCGACTGTCCAAGCCACAGATTGTCCCCAAGTCCCTGCTCAGATCCGTCGATTTTTCTGGCACCTTAAGCTCCAAGCCCACAAACCCTTATGTTGCTTCGATTGCAGTCGGACACTCCACAAATGTGAGTCAAGAAGCTTAGATTGTGGTGCTCCATGGGTTTTGTCCTAAACATTGCGTCTCTGTTAACCCCACGCAGGATGTCGCACTCTCGCCGCGAAAGCTCCAGGAATCCAAATCATCACCCCGCCTCGCGGTCCATGTCGACTCGCCTGTCGTGAATTCGAGTCCAAACCAAGAACAGAGTCCTCGCTCTTCTGTCTACTCAACGTTGCCTCGTGCGTCCCAGCAACAACAGCAATCATCGCCACCATGGTCCCGCTCCCCAAAATCATCCACTCGAGGACCCAGCTCTTCTCGCCAGCATGCTCATCATCAAAACTATGGAGCGAGCGTGTTTACAGTCCTGGACCGACAGCAGCGTGGACGGATCGGAGTGAGCCAGATCCTGGAAGGGCTTCGTCTTCTGCGATTGCCAGCGACTCATAATCAGGTAAGTCGGTTCTCGCTTAGTTATCGAGTTCAAACCACATGTCTAGGTCGCTAATGAGTTTCTCGATTTCCCCTTCCTCCATTTTCTAGATCTCCGACTATGTGTACTTGATTCACGAAGGAGATCGCAACACCATCAACCTAGAGGAGTGGGAGATCCTCGTTGGCACTCTCGACGCCGCCTCTCAGCCCTCAAGCGTGTCACCGCTGCAAAATGACCACGACTCACTAGCCTCCGCATTATCGATTTCCTCGCCAAGAAGCAGAGATCGAGCCTCAGTCCGGTCCAATTTGAGGGAAAGTCGGGCGGGTGATACACCACGATCGCTCCTCCATTCAAACAGATCTTCTCCATCAGAGAGAAGCGAGCAAGCGAGGCAGTTTGCAGACCCACCTGAGCCACCATTTGATCACGAACATGGTGCATTTCCACGTCCCGCCATCGGAGAAGGTGATTATCTAGTCGAAGAAATCCAGGTGTGTATTTCGAGAGCATTCAAGGCAATCTTGTTAGGTGGATGTCCGAACACAAAAATGATTTGAAATTGACGTGTTTGCTTCGTAGCGGCGTGTAAACGAGATGTTTCAAAGAGCGGAAGACACGGCTCGGTTGAGGTATCAGCACGAACCAAACAGCAATCAGCAAGAGCGTGAGCACGGCAACTCGGACCAGGTCTTGCGGCAAGCGGCTTCTGTTGTCTACAGTCTCAAGGTAGGAAGATGCGCAGTATTTGCCATCGCAGTATCCACCAACTCGAACCGGTTGAACTTTATTCACTTTTGACGATTTCGATCGTCGTTCTATGCATTCACAGGCATCGCTTTTCCCTCTCGTCGATCAAGCGGAAGCGCTCTTGCGAGGTATCCACAAGGGCCGTAAGGGGGGAAAACTCTCGCTGCTTCTCCCTCAAGAAGGCTTGAATACAATCGCAAAGCACTCGGACGACCTGGCGTCCGCGATCCTGGACGACATTCTTCTCGTAAGTCAAGCTACTCCATCCATTGCGCCCTAGTCGGATGGTTTGTGCTAACTTGATGGCGCTCACTCTTCGCTACTCCAGGACACTATATATTTGCTGAACGACGAAGAAAAGCGCGCGTCCCAGCATCAAGTGGAGATGCACCACGCCGACCAGCTTGACGCGATTCTCGACCAGATCAAGCAAATCGAGGACCACGAGAACCGTTTGATTCATCAGGGGCTCGCGCTGGGGTACTCAGCTCCGAACCAGTTGAGTTTTACACGTGCTGGACAAGTCAAACAGAGTGATCGAGCTGTTGGGACCGAGTCTGAAGTGGAAGCTAGATCGGCGAGACCAACGCACAATCCTGGAATCCCTCTCGTGCTGCCTCTGGGGGCCGTCATGAACATCGACATCCCCGCTGATGCTGAGCTGAATCACTCGAGTCCTTCGTCCTCGACCGAGTTTGGAATTGGAATCGTGTTTGAAGATACGTATGACTATGCTCCAGCCTCATCACCAAAGAGAACATGGAAGAATCGGAAAATGTCGGCCTCGATCCTGTATGGGCGCCGATATTTGACCATCGAAAAGCGACGACAACAGTTCCAGCGCCATCGCCGACTCGTTGAGTCATCGCTTGCGGGGGCGGGAATGGATCAGTGTGCAGTCATCGAAATGTAAGTCGAGTCAGTCACTGTGCTTATTCTTGTCGGTCTAGGAAACCTGGTGTCTTGGACTAAACTTTGTTTTCTCGAATGGTGGGTGGTCTGTCGCAGCTTGGAGGAAATGCTCTTGGACGATCTACTGGAAGATACCGCAAATGAGCTGGATGCGAGTGTCACTTTGCTCACCGATACGCTGGTCATGACTCTGATTTGAAAATTGATTTCTTGGTTTTTGAGCCTTTGGCTCCTGTTCACGTCGACAGAACTTAGAGTACACGGCAAACTAACCACTTCTAGTAGCCATCAAGTTCTGCAGCATCCCGACTGCTTGCGAGGTCGCCTGGCGCTTTTCTGTGCGAATCGGGATCTCTTGCCAGCGTATGCTTTCTTCATAGTCCTTGCGCTCGAGTCGGATCGCCGCGACGACATCGTCCACCAGTTTGTCCAAGCACTCGAGAACCTGTGCTACAATTTCCTGCTCACCTTGCGTGTCTTCATGGACCACGTTCCGAAGATCCCCTATTGTGCTAGATTGTCTCTTGTAAGTGGGGAGCGGAGCAGTTATCACTTGCGAGATGCACTTGTAGCTTTTCGCTCGACGGCTATTTCGAACAAGCCGCCGAAAGAACATCTGGAGCACAGTCGAGGCTTCATTCTGAATCGCGGCGCGAACGCGATGACACTCAAACACGAACACGCCACGATCGGCAAACGATAGTGACAGAGAATCACCCGCTGGGCTGAGGCGATTCCATTGCAGTACCAGATCCATTGGCGTCATCCATCCAAATAAACGCAACTTGCCCACAAGTGTCGACGACAACTCCATATGAGCGATCCATTCTGCCATCGGGAGCTCCATCCAGTACCAGAATCCCCCTTGACGAGCCTTTTCGCTTCGCTTGGCTCGTTTTTGAATCAGACGCCAGCGCAAAGCAGCGTGGAAAACACCAACTCGACTCATTTCATCCAGAGCGGCTAGAGTCTCGACATTAGGGATCAAAAGTTGGTGCAACACCTTTCTACACATCAGCAAGATGGACAGCAAAGAGGAAGTCAACACATCAAAACAATATTGTAACGTCGAAGATATCACAGAGCGTACCCGTCTCTGCAGATCAGCATCAGCTCTGTATGCTCGCTTGTCGTCACCTTGGAGCTTGTCACTCTGAATACGACAGTCTCAAGCTCCTCAATCGAAATGCAGCCGGATCCGAAGGGATCAACCCAAGCAAACTCCTTGTCAACCGAAATGGACCGAGTGAACGCCGATGTGTACAGACGATGAAGAAGTTCTGCGATCGCTCCTTGCCATCCATCAACATTGTGGAAAAGCAAAGGCAAATGATGTGCAGGAGCACTACTGTGGCAGCTTGACGTGTAGTCTTCGGAGACACTTGTCCGAGCGAGCTCACTTGGCTTCGCTGCCACAGAATGGAGCGTTCTCAGGTATTGCGACGTGAACTCTCGCGCTTTGTCAGTGTCTTTGAACGCCCGTTCGGTCCTCTCTTGTATAATCTCTTCGATCTCTGCGACCATTGCATGGATGTCGTCGTAGACTGTTGCATCGCTAGGGCAATTCTGAAGCGCGAGATCGAATTGGTGCTTTGCATCGACGAAATCCTGCGCGCGAGCGAGAGTTATCCCCAGGTTGTACTGCGCTTTCCATGAGTTTGGGTCCAGACGGAGACAGTTTCGATACGATGTCGCTGCTTCCTCGAGGTAATCAAAAGCGAGGTAGATCGATCCTGCGTTCAGGTACAACGGTGGCAAGCTGCATCCTCTTGGTCGCAGCCAAATGATCTCCAACAGCAGAGACAGAGCTTCCACGAGATTTGGGCGATCTCCCGACGCGATCAGTGCGAATGCTTCCTTTTTCGTCTTGCGCCACGTTTGCAACATGACACGTTTCTCCTGGAACCGAGCCACGAAACGATGTTCTTCGAGTGTTTTGAGCTTGAGCTGTCCGCAACTTCCTTCCATTTGATCTGCTGGCGAAGAGTGACCGAGAAGTGGCCGCATGAGAGATGACGAAGCGTGGGAATTGGTCGTGCGAAGCGAGAACGACGAGCAAACTTCGACCGAATCGCTTTTGCTTCGCGCGCTTTCAAACATTGCTTGTTTGGCTTCAAAGATGCGAAAGGCGAAGAACCCTTGGGCGAACTCGGAGCTTGAGAGCACATATCTGTCACTGTACAAGAGCGAGAGGAAAGTGAGAACTCGTACATCAACTGGAACTTAGTGTGCCCGAGATAGAGAGTTTGGGAAATCATACTTGAGAAGCGATTCCAGGCTTTGACACAGTTTCCAGCTCGAGGTGAAGTCACTGAATCTTGTCTGAGCGCTTTGGACAACTTTGAAGGCATGTAACTGCACTGACAGTCACAAACAAGCTGAGCATACAGTTGGAAATCTTCAATTGCGAGAGCGATTGCCAAGTAGAATCGAGACTCACCGACTGCGCGTGGAGCCGAAGTATGTTGCTAATTGATACCAACTCGTGAAGCAGGAGCAACAGGATCCGCTGCAAGAGTGAGAGATCATCACTGTCATCACAATCAATGAAGCTTTTGTAACTGGATTTTGGTTGCCATTTCCATTAGAAGTACTTACGATGCGGTCAATCGCAAGTCGCTGCTGCTGCGACTTGAGAGCTCCCACCAGCCTTTGCACTGTGACGCGAAGCAAACTCAGGTCTACTCGCATTCGCCAAGCGCATATACACAAAACAAAAAAACGGATTTCTCTGTCAGCAATGTGGCAATCCCACACATGCGCCATGCAAAGATGCAAGGTATGCCCACTCACAAGAATGTAGCAAATGCGGTTGCAGTCGTGGATGCAACTGCAGGAGCTCCCACGTATGTTGCGAAATGACCGGTAGTAGCGCCTGCAACGACAGACAAATAGAAAGAATACATGGGTGGCATCCTTTCACGTCCAGAATCAAACGCGCAGCAAACGCATCGGCAGACGTACAATCGGACATGAAGACAAGCTCCACAGCGCATTCTCGATTCTTCTGGAGGGATCTAAAGTATGCAGACCACCGCAAGCAAGCGTCAATACCACCATGATAAGACAGTCACACAGCGCATGGACATCGGCGTGTCCACACGATTGATCGACCATCACATCACACACGCAGAGCAGGCAAATCAGTAGACACGCCGCCATCCGGCCCAAGCCACCCCCGTAATCCACGCAGTGCGCAGCCACAACCAAACTGCGGGTGGACGGATGAATGGATCCACATGGGTTTGTAGAAGCGGCGGCGAAATATTGCGCTCTTCTTCCTAGACAGCAACCCACCAACAAATGGAAATGCGGACGCCATCGTCACATGCGGCAGGCATTCGACTCTGCTGCGGCGCGCGCTCTGACTCAGCGAGTGTATGGATATCAGATGCAATAATTATGGGTGGACCAGCAAAATGGCTCCGTCCGCATTTGCAGCTGCAAGTGTTGTCGTTTCACATCTGGTGACACCAGCCATGTCTCACTTCAACTTCGGTCACCTTTACCCCGTGAAAATCGATCAGATGCTGGTCAGACCGGGTTTGAGAGGGTGCTTTTACACGTCCAGATGGTTTTCTGGCTCTTCGCACTGGCTATAACCGCCGCGTAATCGGTGGCAGTAGCGTGACTTGCTTCAAAGCAAAGATCTTCGCTCACTTTGTTGTCGTTACGTTGTATTTGAAATCGACAAATGAAAAGCTGTTTCGCGGTACTCTTTTTGTCACCAGTAAGCAGTTGCCGCCTCGTCTGACCAGCAATATCACGCTGCTTTTGCATTGTTTGTTTGGCTTCAGCTTGCTCCTCCTCCTTTGTTTCGCCTTTTTCATCCAATCCAGAGCCTTATAAATTAATTATCCACCAATCAAATTGTCATATTTTCCTCACCCACGCCAACAGAAATGTCGATAGTAGTGGCGCCAAGTGCGTAGAGGTGGTCCCCCCGCCCTCCTGCGCAAGCAAACCCGACCCATAATCCGCTCCAAGCCCCAAGACAACACGGCAGAGAGCGACAGCACATGCGCAAGCAAACGCTCGCCTCAGTCCGTCAATCGACCGATCAGTCCTCAGGGAGTCGCCGCATCGCACTCCGTACGCACAGTCGCATTTTGCACCACAAGCCCGCAAAACAAGACAACAACAGCAAGCAGCCAGCAAGCATCACCAACCAACTTGACTGTCTGTGTGCGTGTGTGTGATCAGTTAGTTACCTCTCATCTCGATCCCGTTGCATCGAAAGACACGCGTGCGGGGGTTTCCTTTTTATTCGCCACGTGTGAGAAGCTCAAGCAGGAGAACACGAAGACAAGCCTTCGTTCCATTAACACTTGACGCTGCGATCGAGAACAATAACGCCACCTTCGACAGCCAACATGGATCAAGGTGAGTGCACGCGTGCGCAGTGGTGATGATACATGTCTGGTTTGGGCGAACATGCGTGTGTGCGCGCGCTCCATGCTCAGATCGTGTAACTTGGTGACGGAAAGGACGTCTGAGTGTGTTACTCATGTTTGCATGTGTGTGTTTGATGCGACGTTCTTGCTCAACAGTTGATGAGAAGCAAGCGCTAGAGCAGGTGAGCGGTCGCGTGCGCGCGCTCCGCGAAATGTTCAACAAGGGTGCCGATGCTACGCCGCCCGAGAAGAAAGCCGCGCAGAAGATCATTATTAACAGACGCGTCGCCGCTCAAGGTAAGAAACACAGCAGCGTGTATTTCTATGGTCAAGGGGGATGTATTCTGATACAATCGAGTGTTGATTTGCGCACTACAGAAAAACAAACGAAAGACTCGCACGCTCAGTTCACGAGCTCGTCGGACAACGTGGAGAATAATGTGCTTCGCAAGCTCCGTGAGCGCCGCGAGGCGGAGAAGAAAGCCGAGGAAGAAGCAATGCAGGCTTCTAGAAACGTGAAAAGCACCAAAACCCTGGTTGATAAAGCAGCCGACGAGCAGAAAAGTCGCAAGGATGAGGACCGGCGCATCGGTAAGACCACGTTACCACCCTTCTTGTTAGCGGGCAAGCCCACTGACGGTTTGATGTCGATGTATGCTACAGCACTGGAATCGAGGGAGTTGTATTCGAAGACTTCTTCCTACGATCTGAAGCAGGATCCTGTGTACCAGCACACTCAGAAGCAGAAAAAGGAAGAGAGGAATGCAGAAAAGGAAGCGAAAGACTCGCTAATGAACTTCACTGGCGACCACGACCATGTCTACTCGTATGCCGTCAAGCAGAAGGAGGACGAGTTGAAAGCAGGTAAGGCTTAACAATTGCCCCTTAATACTTGAATGTGTTAAATTGACTAACCCGCACTCGACGATGATTGTGTTTTTCCACAGAGCGTGCAGCGAAAGAATCTCTTCGAAAATTTAGCGCTGGGAAATCGTACATCGAAGAGAAGCTTGAGGAGAAGAGGCGCTTAGAAGAAGCGGAGCGTCAGAAGGGTAAGTGGTTTCTTTGGCTGGTTGTTTTTGTTCTCTTCTTCAATTGCTGACCCTGTGATGTATTCTCTTCTGATTGCACCATGTAGTTCAAGAAACCATCAGTGGCTTCGCACGGAACAACTTCTCCTCTCCGGAGTTCGACCCTGCGTATGTCCGAGCCAAGGAGTTGGAACACATCGAGAAAGAAGCTGAAGAGAAGGCAAAAGCTAGTCTTCTCCAGTTTTCCCAGCACGACGTTTCGCACGAGATGGTGATGCGGAACGGATTCATGGTGCGCAAGACTTCTACCGACTCGGACACCTCGTCCACCAGCTCCTCGTCACCAGGTAATTCATGCATGAAACACTCGTTCCGATGTGATCCTCTTTTTCTAATGTTTGCGCTCATGTTAAAACGATCTTTTAGCTACGAGCTACCCTTTCACTGACAAATCCAGAAAGAGGGCCCCAAGCGCCGCCGCAGTGAAAGCAGTGGCAAGATTCCAACAACAACTTGGTAAGTATTCTCCACATTTGAGCTTATCTCTTGATTTGTTTACTAACCATTGTGTTTGTGGAATAAAGCCGAGTCGCGCGCTAAGGAAGAAGCGAGAGCGGAGCGAAAGGCTTCAATTGAATCTGCTCGAAAGATGTCAATTGAATCGGCTCGAAAGACGTCCTTCGATGAACCTTCTCGTTCTGGTGGGTTTTCAAGCGTCCATACGAAAAAAAAACTGTTACTATCACATACTAAATCTATTGTTTCTTGTTTACAGAGCCCGATCTGGCACGAATCAAAGCTTCGGTCGATGAATCCCGGCTATCCGTCAAATCGGCAGCGCAGAAGTTCAAGGACATGGAGCGCAAGAACGCTGAGAAAGCGAAAATATCGAGTCCGCAGCAGGGAAGAAAATTTGGAGGCAGTGGTGGATCCAGTCAAGACAATGCTGGGCTGTCGCTCTTCGAGCTGCATGCCAGAAACATGCGCCAGCGGGAACAGAAGACAAAAGCAATGGGTACGTTGACGCCTACAAGTTCCTTTTACCACTTTGATACGGTTGATACTAACGTTGGTGTCCTGTGTGCAGAACAACACACCAAGGAGAGAATGGCGTACACTGCACCATCTGGTCAATCTCGAAACGCGATGGCGTTGCGGATTCAGCGAGTGGTCCGAGGAAAGCTGGCGCGGGCTGGCTACCGTCGACGAGTGGATGCTGCCAAGGTGGTAGCGCTCTTTGCACAGTCCACTTATCGCCGCCGTATTGCTCAAGAAGAGGTTGCTGAGATCCGACGCCAGCTGCAGTTGCAAGTCACAAGCGTTGTCCTCATTCAAAAACTGATCCGCGGAGTGGTTCAGCGCCGAGAGTATCGAGCACAAGTGTCGTCGGCTATTGTGCTACAATCTGTGATTCGATCGCGCCAAGCTCAACGAAAGTACGCGTCCAAGATTCGAGCGGTCTCGGTCATGCATGCATTTGTGCGTCGAATGCGTGCGGGTCGGCAAGCACGTGAGCAATTCCGACTTCTTCGAGAGCAACGCGCTGAAGAGATCGCTGCAGCTACCAAGATTCAGACAACGTTCCGTGGGCACAGAGCGAAACGCTCTTTCTATTCCCACGTCCGAGCTGTCATTCGCCTTCAAAGCTGCTGGCGTCGATCGTTGGCTGTCAAGCAGCTGTCAGTACTGAAAGCTGAGGCGGAAGTTCAGAGCTGGATCCGCCAAGATCTTGAACAAGCCATGTCGGTGAAAATCCAAAGTCAATGGCGTGGACGAAGTGCGCGGTTGGTGGTGTCGACTTTGAAGACAGAAGCGCAAGCCTTGAAGCAAGCACAGCATATTCAACTTGAGAATGACAAGGCGAAGCAAATTCAAGCGCAATGGAGAGGAACGGTCGCTCGGTCAGCGTTTGCGGCTATGAAACAGGTTGCATATCAAGCAAAGCAGGCTCAACTTGAAAACGACATGGCAAAGCAAATCCAAGCGCAGTGGAGAGGAGCGGTTGCACGTTCGGAATTCTCGACCTTAAAGGCAGAAGCGATACTGAGAGAACAAGAGAAGCAAGCCAAATTCGACAACTCGATGGCTAGCAAAATCCAGGGAAGATGGCGTATCGTTGCTGCTCAGAAGCTGTTGCAAGAGAAGAAGACAACAGAACAGGCCAAGCAACAAGCAGCGTTGGAAAAAAGCATGGCCATCCGCATTCAAAGTCAGTGGAGAGGTGCGATCGATCGATCCATCTTTACAAAACTCCAAAAGGAACACTGCACCAAACAGCAGGAGAAACAAACCCAACTTGAAAACGCGATGGCGGTGAAGCTTCAGAGCCACTGGCGCGGTGCGTCCACTCGGTCTGCGGTGTCGGCGTTGAAGTCTGAGAAGCAAGCCGAGGCGGAGGCTGCTGCTGCGGCTGCTCGTTTGGCTGCGG
>JALBZD010000574.1:0-21884 GCA_038050675.1 Globisporangium cylindrosporum | reverse complement strand
AGTCGTTGGAGTGGCCATCGCCATCTCACTGCGCATTTTGCGCGCACACACAGATGGTAGGTGGAGCAAAACTAGCAAGCAACGAGCAGGGGTAAATCCGCGTTCTCAAGCAGCAGAAGCTGTCGCTTCGCGCGATCGCAGCCGCCGTCGGACGGTCCAAGACGGCTGTTGCCAACTTCTTAAAGGACCTCGACGCCTATAGCGCCGAGAAGAGAAAGAGGAAGGCGTACAAGCACTCCGAGCGGGACCGCCGCGCGATTCTTCGTCCCGTGACGCTGCGCAAGAAGACCTCGTCCTAGATCGTGCCGCTTGTTTCGCAACGTATCTCCGCGCAAACCGTTCGCCGCGAGCTCCAGTGCAACGACAACGCGAAGTACGTCAAGCGCAGCACGAAGCCAAAGCTGAAGGCGCACCATGTCGCCGCTCGTGTCGCCTGGGCGAGGACGCAGATCAGAGAGGAGACTGTCTGAGAGAAGGTTATATTTTTTGATGGAAAGAAACTTAACCTGGATGGTCCTGACGGTTTGCAGTTCTATTGCCATGGTCTCCGTAAGGAGAAGGAGACCTTCAGCCGCCAGAACGGCGGAGGATCAGTAATGATCCGGGGGGAGGCTTTTCTGCGGTTGGCGCCGCAAAAATGGCGATTCTGCCTGACCGATAAGATTCGTTTGGCTACCAGCAAACGTTGAGTACCCCCCTCTTCCCCCTGGCCGACGAGCGGATGAGCGGCTCCTACATTTTCCGGCATGATAACGCGATTACTCACTGATCAGCCGTGACGAGAGTGTTCCTAAACGACCTCGACATTCCTGTTCTGCCGTGGCCATCGCTCTCCCCAGATCTCAGCCCCATCGAGAGTCTATAGAGAGACATGGCTCACGCTGTTTACAGCGGCGGTATGCAGCGCACCACGACAAGCGAGCTCACCCACATAATTTTGCGCGTTTGGCGCGACATACCGACGAGTAGACTTGAAAAGCTCGTCAATTCGATGCATGAGCGTTGTATGGATGTGCTGGAGCGCAGGGATGACAAATTAGCGTAATAAACGTGTAAATGAAGCTGCATTTCATCTCTGGTGAGTTCGATGTGGACTTAGTGAGCCAGCTTTTGCGGTGTTCTCACATACCTGTCCCCCTCTCAAAACCGATACTTGCCCTTTTCTCAAAAACTAAAATGCCGCCAAACAAACCGAAAACGCTCTCCTGAATCATTTTTGAATTAAGCGTTTCCACAATGTTTCAGTCTCGAAGCAAAAAAATGGCAAAATTTTCGCAACTTTTTGGGTGTCCTCACAGCTTTGGCCAGCGCTGTACAATGATGTTTTTCGACAGCTAGACTGTCGAAAAGTACAAGCAGTACTGAAATCGAGTAACTTGCTGCATACCGATTCTAACAGGTAAAAATTTGAAATACCAGAAAACTCCTAATATCAGCATGCAAAGTGTGTGTTTCACGGACGAAAATGGGAACGTCATCGGGTGACGTCCAGTTGACTTGGCTGTCCGTTGCGTGTGTGTGTGGCTGTCCTCCTCCGCAACCTTCAAAATGTGTAATCGGATGCTGAATAGAGGGAGCGAGCGCGCCTGTAGTGCGCCTGTAGCGCGCCTGTCACGTTTGAAAGACACTGTTGATTCCTCAGCCATCGAGCCCTCTATTCATCTAATCATCTAATCATCTCACAGCAACACATTGACAGCTGCAATAAAATACTACAAGCCTGTCGACGTTCGTGTGTACCTAAAGAGACGTGTCTTTACAAGAACTGGAAAATGCGCTTTGGTGATTGGTCGAAATCGCCGACATGTCTCGAGAGTTTGGACGAATCAGATTTTAAACTTGATGTTTGTAAGCGCTCTAGTATCGAGTAGGCACGGTACTTATGTTCCTTTCCTCGCTTCATCGATTCTCATTATTTCTCACTTGAAAGTGGTGATGATGATTGATTGCATACTCCCAGTACCAATTCACTCGGCTGTAATCCAGAGCCACAGCCCACTCCGCGATCATCCCATCCAGTCGGAAAGCTGCCACCCGCCACGTACGTCTGAAGCGCAGCATGGAGCTCCAGCAGCAAGTGTCCTCCAGTGCGTCCAGCGACGACAGCGGCCTCGCGCCACCATCACCAACGACGGCCACGCCGTTCAGCGCGCAGTGGCGACGCGCGAGCTCCTCCAAGCGCCGCGCAGCCGGCGCAGATGCGACCAAGCAGACCAAGAGGCAGCACGCGGGTCTGTTAGACGGCTGCACAGATGCTCACGTGGCTGCTGGCGGTGGAACTGGTGGTGGCAAGCAGCCCAAGCTCACGGACGAAGAGAAAGTGGAGAAGCACCGCATGATCGTGCGGAGATCGTACTACCAGAAGAAAGTGAGTCAAGAGCCGAGCCAAGATTTTGGACTGTGAATGTGGATGGGATAACTAACTCATGTGGGTGTGTCTATGTGTGTTTATGATATAATCTGTAGGAACTCAAGGCGCGCTTGAAAGAGGACATCGCGCGGCTCGAGAAGCAGTACAACGAGCTCATGGCGCGCACCGAATCGTCAGCAATCACTTCTAGTAATTACATTGTTGAAGGTACTGCTGTCAGTTCTATAGAGCTTCTCATGTGCACCTGTTGTGAGAGCGTCCCGTGCGTGCGCGCGCTCTACCGCGAGCTCTCGCTCAAGAAAGAGGACCTGCGCAAGCAGAACGACATCCTTGAAGAACAGATCCTCGAACACCTCAACTTCCACGACAAGGTCTCGTTCATCGCAGCGCGACAGGTACGCTTCTTGACTCCCTTCTTTTGCGGTGACAGTACCGTGGAAACTAAAACTAAGTATTACTCTTACTGTCATTGCATCATAAATAACAGCTTGACGACGGTGCTCCTATTGCTGCTGCTGGGAAGAAATCGAGCCTCGCGCCTCACTCCAAGCAGAGCAAGGCGGCAGCGGCATCAGCCGGCCTCATCACAGTCGAGACCAGCGAGTGCTGGCTCAGCTTTCGGCCACTGACCGAAGAGGAGTGCTTTGTGACGATCCGCGACGTGCAACGCGACGTCAGCTCGCAGCGCACGTCGGCCAGCTTCAAGGACGTGGGGCCGCCGGTCATGGGCTGGAACCGCAAGCGCACGTACGGATCCGAGGCCAAGTTCTCGCTTTTAAAGCGCTTTGAATCCGAGTCCGCTGTGCGGCTCTCGGACCGCGCGTGGAGCGTGTACACTGAGTCGGACCTCTTCGCACAGCTGTACAGCGGTGCCGTGAACATGCGTTTCCAGCTGCTGCAGCGCGTGAACAGCAACAACGTGCTCTTCTACCGGTCGCTCAAGACCGACCTGCTCAAGATGCGGCGCACGACGTTCTTCCAGCTCTCGCGCGTGCAGATCGACCACCAGATCTTCCTCATCTTCTGTTCCCTCGAGCCCACGCGCATCCAGCCGGACCTCACAAACCGATACAATTGGCTCGACATGTTTAGCTGGTGCGTACTGTGTCCATTTCATCTAATCTGGGTCTATTCATTGTGTATCTCTATCTGCTCGAAATCTGTCCTCCCCATGTGGTCAACTAACTAACTAGTATTGTCCACAAACCTTACCGTACGCAGGCTCTGCTTCTCGGACTGTGAAGACGACCAGGGGAACAAGTACTGCGAAGTGGAGTTCGGCGGTAACGTGCCGAGCGCGTCTGTGGCGGACAACGAGTTCTGGATGATGGAGTTCCTCTCGTACCTCCTGCGCTTCGAGAACAAGTTCGTGCGTCCGGTCTTCAACGTCACGTTGGGGTGAACAGTCTCCTCTCACTCTCTCTCTTAGACCAGGAAGGTAGATCAGACAGCAAGTTCAATAGATACACAGCAGACAGACAATAGGAGAACCCCTTAATTATTTGCCCTCGAGCAAAGCAAAACGCACTCACGCAGATATCCACCAACAGCTACAGAGCTTTGAAGATGGGGCCGACGACGCGGTTCTCCCACCGGAGACTGATGAGCAGCGCCTCGAGCATCCAGAACTCGGCCATCTCAACCGTCGCGTTCATCACGAAGCCGCCGAACTCCATCATGCAGTGCTCCTGGTGTGTGCCTTCTTCGCTGAAAACCGCCCAAATAAATACGTCGGTCCAGATCGAGTTGCTGTCGTCCATCATTGCCTGCAGAGCGTCAGTGTTTGGTACTGATGGTGACCCTGGTGCGGATGCTGCTGGTCGACAGCGCGACTTGTCGAAGCTGCGCAGCAGCACGACGTGGCCCGAGCTGCAGTGGAAGCGCGACGCGAGCGGCAGCGACTTACTCACCTTCGTGCTGTTCGGGATCTGCACTGTCCGGTACAGGAGGACATTATCGCCGTCCACGCGCTGCACCAGGTCGACCTGCATGCTGATGTTGGACGAGTACAGTTCGCGGAACTCGGTCACGGACGACACGATCTCCCACGTCCTGCTCGAGAGCTCGGCCGCCGTGCGGCGCGGAAAGAGCTTATGAGTGGAGAACCGGAAGCGACCGTTGTGCGTGTTGCGGTACTCCTGCCAGCCGCAGAGGTTCGTGCCCGCGGTGCTGTACCCACCGCCGCTGCCTTTAAGGAACGTGACCATCTCTTTGTGGGTCTTGCGGTTCAGCTCGCTGCACTCCTCGGACGTCAGTGGTTTTGTCAGTACCACGCGTTCAAACTCCTGTGCGAGCACTTGCGACATCAGTAGACTTCCATCGTCAGCCAGTGATGCCGCCAGCATCGCGTCTGTATGCAGATCGGATTCGTTCTAAGACATCAACAAGACAGAAAGATCAGTAAGTAGGCGTTCAGCAGCAGCAGACAGTAGTAACAATAACGCAACACCGCACCTCCAGGTCTTCCATACTCTGCTGCAGGCGTCGCTGGAGCGTGAAGAACCGCGCGATCGCTCGCTGGAGCTCTTTGTTCTGTTCGCGGAGCTTGTCACGCGCCTTGGAGAGCTCCATGACGCGCTGTACCCCTTCCGACTCCAGCTCAGGCTGCTGTTGCTGCTGTATGCTGCCGGTCGTACCCGCCACCGCATTTGCGTCCTCCACGGATACTGCGTTGCTGCTTCCACCGCCATTGCCCTCATCGCTGCCACCGCCAGTCGCAATCGCGTTCTGCTGCGCTGCGAGCGCCTCTCGGTACTGCTTCTCGAGCACGTCGCGCTCTAGTTTCAGTGCGATCATTGCTTTCTACAGTCGCGTACCATTCAGACATGCACAAGTCCCATGATGTGGTGTGTGCAATCAGCATCAACAGCAAACAACATAAAGACAGTCAGCTACAAGTGTAACGACCAATCTGTCTGTCTGTCCTGTGCAAAATGGGATGACGCGCAGAAGTACAGTTTCGTTTCACGCACCACGCGCTTGTAGTAGCTGCGCTTGGCGTGCTGGCGCTGGCGCTCGCGCCTCTGCTCCACCGGGTCCAAAGATGTAGCATCCATGGCTGCCGTTCTCCACACAACGTAGGTTATTCAATGCGTTCGATGAGTTCTGACAACAAAGCGCAGTGGCCTCGCAGTCTCACGTCACGAGACGGATGGATGGTGGGTGGATTCTACGGTACGGTACGGTGGACTGGCGACTGGTGGATGGTGAGACCAACGCGCTTTTGTATCAAGTGGCCACGCACAAGGCTGACCAAAGCTTCTACAGAACCACACGCCCAAATACGCCTGCTTGCCGTCCACACGGACCTGCGAGCTTTTACTGAGTGAGGTCCGGCGTCCACAACGAGTACAGTACATACGGGCATACATGTACACACCCACATCTGCTGAGAAACTACAGTGTACGGTGATCACAATATCGTTATCGCTGGGAGTGTGTGGTGTCAGTCCAGCGGACCCAGGTGCTTGAGCTGTAACCATGCTTGCTGTACACACATCACGGTTTCTTCTGTTGGCGCCAAATTGTGCCGCCCAAACCCATTCCGCCAGACTTTTCTGTTCAGTTCGGTGTTCCAGCCGGCTGTTCTCACGCGTGATTGCACTTCTCTCTCCATCTCGACTGATCCGGCTGGATACTGTGTGCCAAGTTGGAATTATATGAGCTGGTCGACAAAGAGTGAACTGCTGAGAGCATTCACAGACGGTGAGAAAAAGACCAATGTCTCGTGCAATTCAAAGATAATCACCGAGACCCGCCTGGTTGCGCCTGCGAGTGCCTCCGCGACGCGCGTTGCAAGAAAGTATTGTCTGTCAATGCAGATGTAGATTTTTGAGTGTGTGTGCTGTCATTCTGCTGCCTGGATCCGGATGTCCGCTTGTCGGGTTGAGTTGAGCAACGTTCACTACAGTATTGCGTGAGTTACAGAGAACATACTTGTTATGTGTTCGCTGTCGAATTGCCTGGCTTCCAGCGCGCTTGATTGGAATTTGAAGTTGGCGTGCTGCGTTTTAGTGATCGATCACTTGAATGTTCACCCCCTCGCTGCTTGATTGACTGCAGTGAACTGAATTCGTGGCTACAGAAATGAGAAGTTACTCACGCACCTGCATGTCGAGAACGGAGACGAGCAGATCCAGCTCTGGTGCCAATGGCAGCCACCACATTCCGTCGTTTACGCATCGCTCAGCGGGACGTGGGTTGAGATCGGCACTGGATCAAACATCAAGGAGCGTTTCGATGAATTGTGAGGCAGCCACAGAAAGACGAGACTTTGGCTCGAAACGAATGAGGGGACGCACAGGAAAAGCACTGGTATCCACGCAATCGGAAGCTACAGGAGTGCTGTTTTCGTTTCGTCAACCTTGGCGATCGAACCACAAAGCTTTCATCGGAGATTCTGGAAGTGGGGAGCGTTGTGTGTGTGCAACCTTGACCCTGCGTGCAGAATTTCAGTGGGGTGTTTCGCGTGCAGCGCCAGAGCGAACCTCAGATGTGCAATCCTTTAATTCGCATGAAGCCACGCTCGCTTGTGACTAAGCACCAGTAGACAAAAAAACCGCAGAACTGTGTCAACCTATGTACAGGTATCTCGCTCGCTCGTTTGTCCAGCGTACACAATGCTGCGTGTGACAAGCACTGGCGAGGTAAGCTCAATTAAAGTGTGGTGCAAAGGTGCAATGCAAGAGTCGAGCGACACTTCATGTAACCTTGTAACCTTGAGTTCAATATGTATTTGCTGGAACCAGTAGCATATTTCAGATCGTGGTCAGGATTTGCATTGCTTGCTTGCTTGCTCATCTGGAACCAGATGCGTTTGGTGTTGTGGATGTGGCGCTTGAGATACTCCCCGTTATGCGGCGCGCGGCATGAAGACCGCCACAGGTCTGGTCTGTATGATATGGTTGTTGACATGAAGGCCGACATGGATGGCCAGGGGGGGAAGAGCAAATGTTCGAATTCAGCCGCTCGCACAACATTGCCAGGAGGCGACTGGAAGCGTGGGACCGCGCAGAAAGTCTGAGCGCTTCAAGTGGCCAAGGGCTCCACTAAACCTTTCGTTCCTGGAAACCAGCTGCTTTCCGCGCGCAGTGCCTCAGATCCAGGAACCCAGCTGGTTTCCGCACGAGTTGACTCACAACCTGTGTAAATATATATTAGACTAAGAATTTGAATGTGGTTTATCCTAAACCTCTATTTTAAGTACCCTCTAAATTTTATAAAATAACGAGACCGAAAGTGTAGCCACTTGGGGACACGTCCACCGTCCCACATGGATCGAGCGAAGAGGAAAGCGGAACATGTGCGGTGCCCGACTAAGAAAAAAAGATCAGGACCGAAAAATCCACCGACCGACTGCCTCATGCTGGTCCCTTGGAGGAAGAGCTCCAGTGCAGAGCTCCTCAACATAGCTGCGCGGTCTTTATACATAGTGGTGAATGGCTGACGAGGAGGTTTTCGAAAGGCGGTTGCCTGCGTCCCGCCGTCCGCCGCTTCTATCGTCGCTCGTTCCTCCGTCAGCGGTTGCTGTTGCTGTTGGATGGATGGACAGACGTCGTCGTTCTCTTTTTCTCACACGCGCGACTGGATTTTTCTGTGACCAGCGCTGTGTTGCGGTCGCTTACTCTTCAAGTGCCGGAGTGAAAATGGTGATGCCCTGTAGGTACAAACGTGTGCAACAACAAACATAGATCGTGAGATATGTGAGTGGACTGGCAATTGGCAACTCCGAGGGATGATTGCTTGCTTGCTGGCGCTTTCTTACCTTCTTGTCCGAGTCGAGCAGGATGCGCAGCCGCCCCTGGTTCTTCATGTAGTACTCGTCCGCGAGGCGTCGCAGACGCTGGTTCTCCTTGCGCAGCGACTCCTTCGCCGTCAGGCTCTGGATGTACAGGTCGCTCAGCTTCGTTGCCTCTTTCTCCTCTTGGCTATTGGTCGCCGCCGCCGCGGCCGCTTCGTTCTGCAGCTTCCGTGCCTGCATGGCGGCGTGGAATTGCTGCTCCAGATCTTGTACTTCATCTCGTAGCGTCTGGATTGTGTTCTACGATAGAGAGATAGAGAGCATTGCAGCAGTTAGCATGAGGCAGATAACTGACCAATCCAGCATAACAAATGTTTCACCACGTACGATCTTCTTGTAGTAGCAACGCTTGACGATCATGCGCTGCTTGGCGCGTCGGTCCGAGTCCGTTGCAGCCGGGAAGAGCGCGCGCGTGCTGCGTTTCTTGGACGACGGTGCTTGGTCCGCCACAGTCAGCTGGTCGTCCTCGACGACGCTCTCTTGTTTCATTTCACCCATGTCCTCTGAGTGTGTGAGGTTCTGGATCGTCAAGTAACGGCTCTGGGTCGACGTCTCGCTGCTCGGCGACGAGTTCAGCGCTGTTGGCGAGCGCTTGGAGCTCAGCTTGGCCATGCTTCTGTTTGAGTTCGAGGAGCAAACACAAAGAGCGTTCGATAGTTAAGTTGATGAACATCCATATGCGCACAACGTTGGGCAAGAAGGAAGATACATCATGCAATGCTTACCGAAGGGAGAGCGCGTCGAGAAGTGAGGAGGCGTAGGATGTGGTCTCGCTCAGGCGACCCGTGTCGTCGGCTCCAGAGGACGAGTCGTCCTCGTATCGGTGGCGCGGGTGGACATCGTCGTACTGGACAGCGGACTGAGCGCGGCGGAGCTTGACGTGCGTATCGTCGCAGTGGGCATCGATGATCTGCGCGACTTCTTCTTCGTCGCTGTGATTGCCGCTGTTGAGGATGTCCGAGATTCGCATCATAGTTGCTGCCTTTGTACTGTTGGTTGAATGAATATGGTTTGTAGTGTTGGCCGGATGGATGCGGTTCGTAGCTCTTGGTGATCCGCGGCGAGATTGGATCTGTGGTCTTATGTGGATGTGAAAGGTATTGCGGGTGGCAATGGGGGCTGTGTATGTCTGCGAAATGCAAGAAGCTCTGACGGGGATCGATCGGGACGACGCGCGTGATGGGAAAGCTCGAGTCAAATCTTGACGTGTATCTCACTTGGGAGATTGGGTTGTGAGGATCGGGTGTGTGGCTTCGCAGATGGCTTTCCGGCCATTGCAGCAGCTGACCCCCATCGGTCAGGTCTGTCTGGCGGTTCTGCGGGTGGTCGATGGGTCGCTCGACCGGCGTGAGTGCCCTCTCTGGATGGATTGCCGCCCCCCCCACCCCCCCCCCTTGTCTGCTAGGGATCTATCCATCCATTCGGCCCGCAAAGTGCAAGATCCCAAGCGTAGTCCACCTAAAGGGTGACACACAAAAACGGCTACATCGATCGGGTGCCGTCCTATCGTCGACAGTAGGATGTTTGATCCATTGAGCCAGAGCGAAGCTGCGTTGTGTTGCTCGGCGGATCGGACAGGACAGGCGAGCACTGTACTGTGGTCAGGGCCATCCGTCCGCCAATCCGTCTGTCTGTCCAGAACGTTATGCTGGCGGTTACAGTTTCAGCACGCGGTGACGGCGAACGGCGACGATTGGTTTCACAACCCGACGACGGGTGTTGACAGCACTTGCAATCCGGACTGTTCACATTCGTAAACCCGACTCCGTACGTGTTCCATCATCTGCTGACTTGTTGCGTCGTATATTGGTAAAGTGACAGGGACGCGTTTGGAAAGTCGGGGTTTCGCTACTGAGTGAATCGGTTTTGTCACATATCGACAGTTGTGGTTGAGTGCGCAGGCAGTTTTTTTTTTTTTGGGGGGGGGGTCTGAGAACAAACGGTAACGCCGCCGAGAAGGCTCGTGGTTCGGACAATCCATCCGCCTTCGACGATGTCACATTCTGAACGGACCAATCGTTCGCTTGCTATTGACGCTTCAATGCTGTATGGAGTCGAGTTGTCCTGTGTGAGTGGTTGAGTGATAAGCATTCACGTTTCTCTCTCTCTCTAGTGTCTGCGCAGCAACAACACACAAGAAATACCAAACAGTGGGCTTCGGAGGGTATTACACATGGGCTCGAATGAAAAAAATCCCCAATGGAGCGTCTCATACTCGATCTATCCACCTTTCGAGAGAGTCGGAGACGTTACGGCGCCCCGAGTGCATGAGCAATCACGTTTGCGCTGACGGGGCTCGCCTGCCTTCTTCCTCTCTATCGATGTATGTGGCACTTACTGTTAATGCTTTATGGACATTACAGTAGCTTGCATTCGAATTGCTCGTGGCTCCTGCGAAAAAAATCTCATCGAGTCGCACTCTGTTGACACTTGCGTTTGACAGTCACATGGCTGGAATAAGATCGCCATGGCCTCTGCATATTGCACACGTGAGTGAGTGACGAGAAAGTCGCAATTGGATATTATTTGGTATGGCAAATGGATGGCATTTGCTGAACATACCTACTAGTGTGCGTGGTAAAGTCGGGCTTTTCAATAGCTGCGATAAAAAAGCGATATAATCACCACTCGAAGGCGGACCAAAGCCTCATACGGACGAACGAAAATTTGGGTGAAGCGTGCGTGAGTGAGTGTGTGTGCCTCCAAGCAATTATGTGCTGCGTGAACTGTACACTCTGTCTTATTTCATTGTACATGTATTGTCGAGTCAACACGACAGTTTACCCCAGGCACTTTCAGCAAGTACTGTACAGTAGGGACTGTCGCGTCGTGTCAAACACGACAAAAAGATTCGCAGACGATTCAAGGTTGGTGGGATACTGTAACAACAAGTGGACACCCCTACCTCAGACTCAGCTCTCGCTGTAGTATACAGCGAGGCGCAAAGTAATTACGGTCAGGCAAATCGCAGTGCAGCAATTAATGCATCATGGACGACGATCTTTTCCGAGCGCGAAGCCACAGACAGGCAGAAATGCATGGATGAGTGGGTGGGTGTATGGCTCTGTGTCTATTCCAATCCCAAAGAGCGCGTTTGCCGCGACTGTGTATGTGTCTCATTGTTTCGATTTGATGTCGCTCGTGTGAACGTCGAGTTGAGTTGAGCTGGTGGTGACCTTCCTTGAGTGTTAGCTCACGCCGCCGATCGTCGTCGTCGTCGCGTGGACTGAACATGCGCGTGCTCACGGTTTTGATGCACGAGGGTGGATACAGTACTGTGGCTCTTGCTTTGAGCTGGTCACGCATCCAGAACACAGACAGCGATAGACATGACAGTGTACTGCAGCTCTTCGCTCAACGATCTTGGAGCACCTTGCGGAATGAGATCTTCAGGTCTGCGTCTGCTTGAAGCTAGCTCTACGATCGCGCATTTTCGCAGTTCGTAGTTCGCACCCACCCACCCACCTCATCCATCAATAGGCTGTCGCTCCAGGCAGGACCTTCAGGATCGCGAGTGAAGCAATGCAAGGAAGTGCAGGGAGTGCCTCTGTCGCAGAGTTCTTCGCTGAGCAGCGTGACGTAACGCCAACGCAGTGACTGGAGTAGCTCCGTTACTCACACCGGCAGGAGATTCGCTCCCTAACGCGCCACATTTTGTACAACACATTGGCGTTCCTCATCACATACACACACACGATCCACACTTGAGTGGATTGCACGTGTTGCTTGTAATAACTGCGTGTGTGCTTGAGTGCCACGGCCGAGTGACTGCTGGTGTACTGTAGTCTTGGGTACAGTTTCTCTGGCACTTCCAGTCGCTCACTTTGCGTGTTACTTCGTGAAGGTGCAACTGACGCAGCGTAGACTACTATCGTCCACTCGCATGAACAAGTAAATCAAATGAGAGAGAGAGAGAGCGATCCAAACACATGTGACTCTTTATTGTTGTACAGTGTGAACTTCAATCGTGTGGTCACTCTACTGACCGCTAACGGTCCATTTTTCACTTGGTTCCTCGGTCTCCTGATAGATGAGGATACTGGCTTTCAGAAACGGATTCTTCTGTGAGAAGAGCCCAGTGGAACGAGCAGTCGAGTGGTTCACTGATAGACAGCAGCGAGTGCTCACGAACAACTGTGCATTGAGTAGCGTGTGGAACCGAACTGAAGGTGATTGCCAATTGAATCGGGAGGAACTCTTCAATGCAACACCCGGCGTGTTTTCAGCAGTTTTGCACGTTTGCTCTGACATTCAATCACATCCATGTGTGCTTCTTGATTGGTGGGAAACGTTTAAGATCGTAGTGTTTTAGCCAATAGAACCGAGGTGAATGATTTCAGCGCCAACAGCTTCAATGGCAGCTCAACATTGAGGTTGAGTTAAACTCCTTGGGATTTTGCCTAGAAGCTGAGATCCACACAATTTCCGGTTGAACAGTGACTGACTGAGACCAGTCAGTGTGACTCTAACTGACGGGGGCTCTTGCCTGGTTCCCCACCACAAATAAGAACTACTTGGACAGCAACTGTCCTGACTGGGGAGTGGATGTGTACTGTATGTACACTCGTCCCCGACTCGACGGTTAATGGTCATGGCGCCGGCGGCTAGATACACTATAAGAATACGAACTGTCACGATGTTTGCGGTTTGGCAGCAGCCGCCATCAATCGCGATCAAGCGCCTGTCCTCAGGTCTATCTATTAGATCTCTCCCAGCACCGGATTTCTATTCCTTTTGCGAATCGAAGTCCAGGGGTTAGTATATTGCCAGAATAACTAGGAATGGTGGCGTGCAACATCTGCTTGTGCTTGCACCTGCTCAAGAGAAGCACATGACAAGCCACAAGCCGCGCACACAAGAAAGCAGAATTTGCTACACCAGAGATCACTCTTGAGAACAACCGGCACCAACCCAAAGTTTAAAGTAAAGTCTTCTGTTTTGTTCTGGTGGGTTGCATTGCGTTGCACGCCTGTCTGGACGGTCCACTGACTGAACACATGGATGTTGGTAATGGTGTCTACATCAGTACCTTTACGTCGTTTTTAGCAGATTGTACTGACTTAGAGATAGCTTCAATGTTCTTAGGAGGGATTTACAGGATGCAGGGTTTGAATTAAACATGATTTTAGCAGATGAAAGAAGCAAATTAGTGCTGTGTCTCGGCTTCAATGGCCACGGGTTATGTTCGCTAAAACCCGACGTGGTTTCGCCTCCACCGCTGTTTCAACTGCGACCCATCGAAACACCACACCAGGAATTGACAAGGTATTTGCGCAAGTAGATCTGAGTTATATCTGAATGTCGTTGATTTACCGTAATATTATCCATTTAGCGCTCTGGTTTAGGAAATTGCGGAACATGTGCGCAAGTGAGCGAGTCCAGCGCAAGTATTGCTTGTTTTGTTGGGTTTTGTTTGTTTGTGTTTGATTTGTTTGCTCTTTGTTTATGTCGCTCTTTTCGGTCAATCAAGTGCTCTCCCTCACACTCAGCAGCGGAAGAACACGAGCAAGCAAAGGCTTGTCAAGCGATCGCACGCCATCACAGCGCAAGCGCACACGCGCAAACACAAGCACACCAGAACACCAAGATCACACTAATGAACTCGCTCGCGATGGCCGAGCGCGAGTTCGCGACCACGGACCAGGACCCGCTGGCGCTCGTAGATTTCCCGGCGCAGCTCAAGCTCGACTTCTTCGGCCTCGACATGTCGCCCACGCACGTGGACCACCACCTGCCTGTGGCTATGGACAACAGCAGCCATCCCGACGGCTTTCCGAGCGCCTCGCCCTTCATGATGAACAGCTACAGCAACAGCGGCGGCAGCCTCGTGGCGTCCTCGCCCAAGAGCACGGCCAGCAACAGCTCATCCTCGGCGCGGGCCTCGGCCATGTCAGAGGCCGACCAGCGCGCCAAGAACCGCCTGATCGTCAAGCGCTGCTACTACAAGAAGATCGTACGTAGCTAGCTGCCCATTGCGCGACCTGTACGGATGGGTGGGGCTGACGACAAGGCGTGTATTTGCTGACTCTGTTTGTTTATTACATTAGAACACGCTGAATGAGCTGCGCTCGCAGATGGAGATGATCGAGGCCGAGTACAACGCGCTGCTGGCCAAGCGCCATGCGGAGGCGGCGACCCCTACGGCACCCTCTTCCGCGATCGCCGGCGCGTCCAAGTCCTCGTACAAGAACCTGCACGATGCGTACGTACACCTGATGCTCGTGAAGAACGCGCTGCAGAAGGAGAACAGCGAGCTGCGGCGCCTCGAGGCGCAGTACCTGGTGATGGAGAAGACGATGAACCAGCTGCACAACGCTGAGGCCAAGGCGATCACGCAGGCCATGCAAGCGCACGACCACAAGCGGCGCCACGCGTCCGTGACGATCCTGCCACTCACACCCGGGGACTGTCTCGAGATCGCCGGCGCAGCCTACAAGGAAATCCTCAAGTTCCGCCAGAGCAAGACGCTGCAGTCTACCGGCGCGAGCATCTTTGGGTGGCAGGACCGGTACAAAAACGTCAAGAACGAGAAGCTCATGTTCTCGCTCGACAAGGTGTTCTATGGCCACACGATGGAGGACCTGTCGCGGCGCACGTGGCAGGTGCTCTCAAACCCGGAGACGCTCGAGAAGATCTACTCGTCGAACGTCGACGTGAACTTCCAGGTCGTGCAGCGCGTGAACGAGGACTCGGTGGTCTACTACCACACGCTTGAGCGCGGCCAGATAGACATGCGCATCCACGCGCTCGTGCTGGCCACGCGCGTGGATCTGGGTGAAGGTAAAGGTTGCATGATCCTCTTTCGTGGACTGGATCCGAACCGGTACCTGCGGAGCGAGATGGAGAACGGCACGCGCGACCGCCGCGGACGCACGAAGCTCGAGCCGCAGAAGGAAAAGATCTGGATGGACACGTTCACGTGGGGCATCTTCGAAGCCGTGGGCGAGTTTGGCGAGCACTGTCGAGATGACTACGGCGGCGTGGTCGAGGGCACGAAGCTCGTGAACGCCAGCTGGTGGGTGCTCGAGACGCTCATGATCGCGCTGCGGTGCGAGGCGCAGGTCGTGGGGCCGCAGGTCGTGCTCACGGCGTCCTAGTTGGCTTTGAGAGAGTGACAGAGTGTATCCCTGATTTTGTGGCTCTCCTGAGCAGATGCGGAGCTTAGGAAGGCCGTCGCACCTCTCCCCCATTAAGTATTGTCGTAATTGTCGTTGGTTGGTATCTCTTTTTTGTTTTTGTTTTGGCTACTTCTTTGCTCATAGTGTGTAAGCGAAGAGTTCGGTTATTTGAATGGACAGATGCAGTCTTGATGTTTGAGATCATTTGGTGTATCTTTATACTCGAAGAGAGACAATCTCATTTGAGTAACACGACCAGTAAACCATTTTCGCAGCTTTGAAAACCATTTCATACGCATATTTAGTAAACCAATTTCGTAGTTTAGTGGACCATTTTCGAAGGTTTTGTGAACCATTTTCCAGCAATGCCTCACACACGCAAGTACCTTTGTCATGTTGATCATCTCTGCGGATCATTGCCACCTTACTCGTCTGTGGTTGTAGGTAGTAGCGAGTAGGACCCCGAGCCGATTGCCATGCGCTCGCACCGAACGGCCAATTGTACCATCTCGAGCGTCCAGAAGCCCACGTTCGAACCAATGATCGGCATGTGGCCCGCGAACAAGCACGCGCAGCCAGAGCTCTCAGGTACGTCCGTGTACTGCATATAGCACGAGAGATAGCTCCAGAAGACCGTGTCTTGTGGACTCGTCGTCATATCCTCGAGTACCCACTTGTCCTGGTCGAGACTCGTGGCTGCGATGAGGAAGCCTCCTGACTCTGAACGCATCCGCGAAACCAGCAGGATCGTTCGCACGATCACCTGGTGCTCCTCGAGCGGATTCATCGTGCGGAACTCGTGGAAGACGACGAAATTGTCGGCGTCGATCGTCTGCAGCACATAACACTTCATGCCCACTGCAGTCGAGAACAGATGCGCATACTGGTCCGGATCGCAGAGCACCGCCCAGATCCGCTCCCCGATCTGGTCTGCGCTGTAGTATGGCTGTACTTTCTCCATGCTGAACTGGAACGTGCTGTTCTGAATAAAATGGCTGCTATGCCAGCCGCAAATGCTCCCGGCGTATGTGAACATCGCCTTCCTCTGTGCAAACTTGTGTAGTTGGCTGAGCGTCTGGCGGTGCAGCTCGGCGCACTCCTGGTACGTCACAGACTTGATCGTAAGGTGCGCGACAGAAGGCACACGCTGCTGCATGAGCTTCACAGAGATTGCGTGCACGCTCTTGATGTGCTGGGAGACGAGATGGCGAAGGTACTCATTCTCGTGCTGCAGGCGCTGCTTGGTGCTGATGAGTTGCCGGAGCAGGTCGGCGTAATCGACACCTGACTCTGACAGTGGAGTGACGGTGACCACGCTGAGCTCCGTGTTATTCCTACTGTTTTGAGTGAATTTGATGCTCTCGAGCTTCTCTTCCAGGTCGACTACTTGTGTGCGCAGCTTGTTCATTTGATCCTACAGCACACATAGTGGGTCATTTCGGTGGGACTTGTCGACAACAAACACCCAGTATGAACGAGACACAAACGTACCAGCTTTCTATAGTAGAGACGCCGCACTTTGAGACGATTGCGCTCCCGTTGAGCTTCGTCAAGCGAGGTATTCCTTGTCGTGGGGAAAGTAAGCGCTGTAGACGCATTCGTCTTTGCGCCAGATTTAGCTCTCGAACGGACTGTCTGGTTGGCAGTAAGTCGCCGACCAACGGCGCTCGTTGCCACTTCTGTAGGCTGAGAAGCGGTAGTTGCGGATGGCGAGCCGTCACGTGCTTCATTCTCTGGTTCTGCTGCTAGAACAGGCGATATCAGTGTTCTCTTGCTGTTACTGCGAACGACGAACTCGAAATCCTCCTCGATTAACGACTCCGTACCACCGACATCCTCGGGTATCGTGTCATCAGGACTCTCGACCAGTTCTGGGTCGTCGATGAACGCGAGCAGCTCCGCGGCCGCGTCCCAATGGAGGCTGTCGCTGTAACCTGCGACGAGTGAGGAGGGCTCTTGCTCTTGCTGTGGTGGTGACCAGAAGCGCGTGGGTTCCATGGCGCTGCCGCGAATGTTGGCCCTCTCTCTCTCTCTCTCTCTCTCTCTCTCTCTCTCTATCTCCTCAGTGACTTTACCATCGCTGTTGGCGCAAAAAAAGTTGAACCTGGCACATAAAGAAGACATTTTCAGGGGAGGCATTATTGAAGGTTACAGCCTACAACCTCTCCCTTCGAGATATCAACACTAGTCGCATCAATATCGTCCAAGCACTGGATCTGCGCTGTGACCTGATCTCCTCGACCATCAGCATCAGCTCACTCGCTGTTAGTGGCGTAAATCTTGTGATGTTTTTGAGCAAGACACTTCAGTTTGTGTTGGTGGTACTTGCACGAAAAGTCTTCGTTGTTTACAACTTGTTTGTGTGTGCAAGCTCTCAGTGGCTACAGGGACAGTGTTGGCAGTTTTACAGTTGGTAATGGATGTTTCACTGGTTCAGGATCCCCACTCGCAAACACAACAGCGGTGGTGAATGCGCTCTCTCTTTCTCTCTCACACACATACACACTCTCGTTGTTGAGCGCTGTCAAACGTTGCCGTCTTCGTCAGTTATTGCCAGCAGCGAGTAGGACCCCGGGCCGATCGTCAAGTTCTCGCACCGAACGGCCAATTGTACCATCTCGAGCGTCCAGAAGCCCACGTTCGAACCAATGATCGGCATGTGGCCCGCGAACAAGCACGCGCAGCCAGAGCTCTCAGGTACGTCCGTGTACTGCATATAGCACGAGAGATAGCTCCAGAAGACCGTGTCTTGTGGACTCGTCGTCATATCCTCGAGTACCCACTTGTCCTGGTCGAGACTCGTGGCTGCGATGAGGAAGCCTCCTGACTCTGAACGCATCCGCGAAACCAGCAGGATCGTTCGCACGATCACCTGGTGCTCCTCGAGCGGATTCATCGTGCGGAACTCGTGGAAGACGACGAAATTGTCGGCGTCGATCGTCTGCAGCACATAACACTTCATGCCCACTGCAGTCGAGAACAGATGCGCATACTGGTCCGGATCGCAGAGCACCGCCCAGATCCGCTCCCCGATCTGGTCTGCGCTGTAGTATGGCTGTACTTTCTCCATGCTGAACTGGAACGTGCTGTTCTGAATAAAATGGCTGCTATGCCAGCCGCAAATGCTCCCGGCGTATGTGAACATCGCCTTCCTCTGTGCAAACTTGTGTAGTTGGCTGAGCGTCTGGCGGTGCAGCTCGGCGCACTCCTGGTACGTCACAGACTTGATCGTAAGGTGCGCGACAGAAGGCACACGCTGCTGCATGAGCTTCACAGAGATTGCGTGCACGCTCTTGATGTGCTGGGAGACGAGATGGCGAAGGTACTCATTCTCGTGCTGCAGGCGCTGCTTGGTGCTGATGAGTTGCTCCAGTAGTGCCGCATAATCGACAGTCGATTTTGTAGACGGAACTTGTATGATAAGGCCTCGCTCCATCTTGCCCGTTGTGTCCGTGCTGCTGGTCTGTACGAGCCTAAGGCGCTTCAGATTCTCTTCCAGGTCGGCCACTTGTGTTCGCAACGCATTCATTCGATCCTGCGGCATAATATAGAAGCATTGTGAGTTATTCCGGTGTGAGGGACTTTCACATCCAGCAAGACATGAGGGAAAACGTACCAGCTTTCTGTAGTAGAGGCGCCGGACTTTGAGACGATTGCGCTCCCGTCGAGCTTCTTCAGCGGAGCTCATCGCACTTATGGACAGAGTGAGCGCTGTAAACGTATTCGCCTTTGCGCCAGGTTTGGCTCTCGAACGGACTACCTGATTGGCAGCGGATCGCCGACCAACGGTGCTCTTCGCTACTCCTGCAGCCTGCGAAGCGGTAGTTGCGGAGGTAGCGTCGTCACGGCCTGTTCTGTCCGCTGGTGCTGTCGTTGCTAATACATGCCACTCAGGGGCCTTTTCGTCGGTACTGCGGACGATGAACTCGATGTCCTCCTCGCTCAGCGACTCGCTCGTGCTGAGGCCCGTCAGGACGGCACCACTTCCATCCTCCGGCTCGGACTTCGTGTCGCCAGAACACTTGACCGTCACTACATCGTCGATGAATGCGAGCAGCTCTGCGTCCCAGAGGAGGCAGTCGCTGTCGCTTGTGACGTGGACTGAGATCTCCTGCTGCTGCTGTTGTTGTGGCAATGGCCACCAGATCGGCTACTGCTGGAGAGGCGCGGGTTCCATGGCGTTAATCCGCGAGTGGAGGCTTGCCAAATTGGTGTTGGCGCTGAGTATTGGACCTCACTTGGTGCTGAGGGGCGCTCTATTGAGGAGGAACTTCAAAGCAGGAACACCTTGTTTCAACTCCATCTGGATATTGTCCGTTGATTGCACAACGTCGCAATAGTGTGTTTTGTATTTTTTTGTGACGAAGCGACTCATTACAGTAATGTATTGCCTAATCTTCGGTGCCGAATTTATCTAAGAAATACTGTGAGAGATTTGTTAGTTACGACATTTGCGCATAAGTGCGAGCTGGAGCGAGATGTGGGGTTTGAAGATCTTGAATAGGTGCAGTTTCTATCCTTTCGTCGCTTCGCCGACAGATCCCATCAAGCACGACAAGATGAGCGCACCTGACCATCAAGAGCTCAACGAGACCATCAATCTAATGGACAATGAGTACAGTGAGTCGTCCAGCAAGCAGGATGCATCTGCGCAACGCAAGTTCGGCACGCTCTTGAAAAAGCACATGGGAAAAAACTTGTTCTTAAGAGCACTATCGGCTGAGCAAGTTAGCCAAGAAATGATTAGCAAGGTCATAGATCCCCTACTCCAAGACAACACCATAGAATGGTAGACGTCTATGAACTATCTCAGCTCAGTCAAGGGCCAGTTAGAGGCACAGTGTTGTTTAAAGAAGACAGCGACTGGTACAGACGGTGCAGACGAAATCTGCACAAGCAATGCCTTATAAAACGCATCACCAACGGCAAGAGGCTCAAAAGACAAGCGCCACTGATGACGATGAGTGATTTAGTCAATATCGCCCGCATACTGTTCGAGAGAAACGACGAGAAGGTGTTGCAAGACCTAATTTTGCTGAGCAAACAATGGGTCGCGATTGGCAGAAGCTCCGACATCAGCGCCATCATGCTTGACGACCTTGAGCGGCAAGACACTTTTTGCTGATCAATTTGACTCGGTATGGAATATGCTTTGGTTGGGCAATTGGTTGTGTTGTGTCACTAATTCTGTGTTTGCGTGCGGACAAAAAAGTCCGCCAATAGCATGTCCACTCATTATTCCGCACTCCTGATTACTGATCGACCAATCCTTTACATTCTCTTGCCTGTCAGCCCATCATCGGTTCGTTCAACTCATCCAGGTGAATGTTGTCCCAAATTGGTGAGGGAGGGAGCCACGCGCGTATTGCGGCGTACATCAACCGTTCGCACACGCCAATGTACAAGTTTGACAGGCTGAATACTATCACGAAGAATTTACAGTCGCAGTCGACCCGAAGAGGAGATGCAGTTTACGCCAGCCCCCATCAATTAATCTATTGGATTTGGCGCATCGTGGCTTATGGACCATGGGCGGCTTCGCCATATTGCTAGAATACATCTCCTCTGCCCGCCAAGCGATCAAAACATTGCAAAATTCCTTGGAGGGTAGGAGGATCCAAAAACGACGGGTGCGCCTCCCTCACTCACTGCACTCTCTTCCCAGCTGTTCGATGTCTGCCAGCGAATGCAGAAGTTTGTAGATGCTCTGTACTCCGTTCACTTCAGTCGAGTCAAAAGGGGGTCATTCACGGGTGCGATGGCTGCGTCGCTGCTGATGTACCTGGATGACACAACCAAAGCGGGAAAAAAGGATATTGTTCACACAGCGTTGACTGTGACCGGGTGTCAAGTATCCCCTGTCGGCAACATAATTGAGGAGTTGAGGCAATGGGGAGAAATAATCAGGCAAAAGTTTATCATCGAGAATATGAACTCGCTCCCTGTTAAGTGCGGGCGCGCCAATCTCCCCGAGAGTGTACTGAGCGAGCGATATATCAGTCTGCACAGCTTTAGCCAAAACGCTTTAGAGGCTGGTTGTCATGCAAAGGCAGTTGGTGATCCACCAAGAGGAGCAAAAACGATGGTGCAAGAGTCGGTGCAATCTAGTCGCTGCTGCTGTTCATGTGTCTTTCTTGCAACACTGCCAGCGACTGTCACTCCAGCCCCCGCTACCAAGTCTACATGTAAGAAGGTCGCGTACTTCAGCGAGTACGGGCGGTCTGATCACGCTTGCACTAAAGCGAGGACAGATGATACAGCCGAAGGACCGAGCGAGATGAGTGCTGGTCTGACGAAGAAGCAAGAGAAAAGAGGCGTGGATCTGACAATCGTGCTGCGGCGAGTGCGTGGCGAGGAAGGCGAGACGCGAGACGAAGGAGAAAGGAGTCGAGGTGGGGAGAAGCTTGGAGGAGGAAGTGGTTGTTTGTATTTGGAGTAAATTGGAAAGTGAGAATGAAAAGCTGTTGTGTTTCTTTCTACTTCCTGCCTCTTTGTTTCTTGTCTAGAGGGGGCGCCCTGCGGGCAGGACATAGGTGTTGCCTTGTCTTTACCCATACTGGATTATTTTGATTTCTAAACTATATGAAACGAATCT